>JAOXYI010512485.1:0-15592 GCA_028566495.1 Lithophaga antillarum
AACTGATGTTAAAGCTGATTGGATAATGCCTGTTTCCATGGCAACGGCAGCCATTTTTCAAAAACCAAAACCTGAATGCACATCTACACATGCAGACGAATATTCCTGTGAAGTTTCATTGACTTTGTATTAGTAGTTACCGAGAAAACTGGCGGACAGGTTCAGCGCGGAAGAAGAAGAAGAAGAAGAAAATAAAAAAAAAGAAACGGAGCAAAAACTATAAGTCTCCCAACTTCGTTTGGGAGACTTAATTAACAAGCACGGGAAGAAATGAAGAGGTCTCTTTTAGAGCAAAATGTTCTTTTTTTTTCTTGAAGAGGTCTCATTTCGAGCAAAACGTTTGTTTTTTTCTTTCTTTTTTTTTTAGTTGTTGTTTTCATTGATTTAAACAGCTTGTGAAGAAAAAAGAAAAAAAAGTTTACAGTAACAGCATACTTTCCTTGATCAATCATTGTTACTGGCATATTTGTAAGTGTTCTTTTTATTTTTCTTTTTCAAAATTTGTATTTAAATGATTCAAAATGTTTGTGTGCTAATTGTGTGATTGCTAGACTACAACTTCTTTTTATTATTAGATACAGAAAAGGGGAATAATGAAAAGACAGTATGGTGGCGGATCTGCTGGTGATCTCGTCCAAATGGTGTTTAACGGGATCGATAGTAACCGTGATGGTGGAATAACTGCGGATGAGTTTGCTACGTTTTACTCTAACGCCGATATTCCTGAACTTGACCTCACCAAAGAACAATGGAAAACTGTCTTCAACCAGTCAATGCCTACTGTTGACACTAATGGAAATAATTTGTTAGAAATCAATGGTATGTATTTTAATTCCAGGCGCGGAACCTGAAATGTTTTAAAAAGGGGGTTCCAGAGACAGAAAAGGGGATGGTTTACACTGAACTAAAGGGGGTTCCCGTTCCAAATTTTAATTTTCAACCTTTATTATGCAAAATTTTCCGACAAAGGCGTGTGTGTGTGTGTGTTCCAACCCCCGGAACCATCCTCTGGATCTTCTACTGAATTCGACACAGACGACAAACATTTGAAGTCAATCAGTTATAAAGGGTAAATTTCTCGTACAAACTTAGGCAATAAGTAATTGAAATGAATCAACAACGATGTTTTTAAGATGAGTCAGATGTCTATGGTAATTATTTCATACAAATTAAGGGGAATACAATGTTCGAGTCACTCTCAGCTACTGGGGAGAACACGTTTGTCTCTTAATATTTTTATGATAAGCCTTGCGGTGTACAACACCACTGCGGCTAAAAAAGAGCTTATGTATCGCCCTTCCAAGACGGTTGGTGCTGTATACAGGACACAAGAAGCTTTCGATAAGTAATAATAAACACCAACAAATCAGCTGTAACGTGTTATCAGTAAAGGAAAACAGGCCTAAAAGTTATTTCCACTGATAAGCACCATGACACATAAAGCACTTTTGTTAGAAATCACTGGTATTTATTGAAATCCGTCCGCTATAAGCAAGACAATTTAAATAAGAATACACTACAAGTTCAAGAAAAAGAGATTTGTTTTCTTTTCGAGCATGCGCCACAGCTTACGTAATTCTTATATAGAATAATCTAAAGCTAAAAATGGATCCGTCTTACATTGGCTCCTGTTTTTTTTTATATATGATTTGAACCCTTACTTTTATCGGCATTTATTTGTACCGTCAATGATAATTAACAATACATATTGCAAACATTTTTTTTTATCTAATTCGAAAATAACCCGTTCTGTATCTTATAATAGAAATATCGCGAGTAATCAACAACAACCGCCAGATTCAAAGTATCAGATACCGTTGTTCTACATTTTATTGAAACAGCTTCCTACAGATAACGAAAAACTTTGAAATGATCAAAGTTATTTTGATTGTACAGACAGTATGGGTGCCAACCATTGGTTTAATCACCGATTACAAAGTTCATCTTCTTCAGGTTTTATTTTAAAAAGTCAAGGTCAGCTAAATTTAGCTGATATTTTGTGCATTATCAACATGTTTTTACACATTGAGTTCCCTGAGTATGCTATATAGCCTTTGAAAAATCTCTGGGCAAAATAATAATCCGACAAAAAAGCTTTACCCAAATATATTTATCAAGAGAATGTGGCCTTGAGGTCAAGACCTTCTAAATTTAGTTGGATGTTGTGCGTATCATTAATATGTATCTATATATGAAGTTTCAGGACTATATCTGATATAGTCTTTAAACAAAATGAAACAAATACTTTACCTAAGAACGAGTGACCTTAATGTCAAGTCATCTAACTTTAGCTGAATGTTGTGTGCATCCTCAATGTATATCTCTATATGTAGTTTCATGACAATATCACATATAGTCTTTGAAAAAATGAAACTGACATAAACTTGTACCCAGGTGTATTTCTTAAGAGTGTTTGACCTTGAGGTAAAGATCATCCAAATTTAAGTGATTGTTGTACACGTCACCAACATCTATGTATCGAGTTTCATAACTATATCACAGAAAGTACTTTGAACAAAATGAAACGCGTACATAAAACTGTATCTAAACAGATTACTTAAGAGTCTGTGTGACCTTGACGTCGGTCATCTAAACTGAGCCAAATGTTGTGCGTAGGCATTATCACCGTGCATCTATGGTTGAAGTGTGTGTAGTTTTGAGTAAATAGAAACTCAGACGTAAAAGTGTAGGGGGCGCGGACATGGACGCCCGGGATATCCCAATAGTTCTTCCTTTACTTCGTAAAGCAAAATGAAAATGTAGTTCCTATTTCCAATAATTTTAAGTGTCTTTTTTGTCCAAATGATCACGTAAGAGGTGAAAAGAGAAAAAATAGTAGGGAAGTGTCTGTTTTCAAGAAAACACAATAAATGATTGACTGATCGATTGATTGGGCGTAACGCCACTTCCAGCAATTTTATGTCGGCAGGCGACCAGTTTTATTTGTGGATAAAGCAAGAATATCCGGAGTGAACATCCAACCTTCGGCAAGTGACTAGAAAACTTTATCACGTAAGCTACGAGTCGAGTGTACCGCCTTTTTCGCTGTTACCCAATGTCAGGCGCAAACACACACTTTAGAGGTGTATAGAGTGATCTGTAAATGCATATGTGATCAATCACAACTCTAACAAAAACAATGTAAAAAATGAGAAAAAAAATAGTAGGAAAAAAACAAGGTTAGCAACAAAGCCAGTAGTTACTAATTGTCACAATTTTATATTTCACATTTTGATTGTGTTTACTTATATGTTGATAGCATTGGCATACTTCTGATATAAATTTTATTTTCCAGAATTCCGCACACTGTCACGTATTGGAGGATTTGATTTGCTGCAAAATAGAAATCCAAAATGATACCTTATCCTATCTGAAGAATGTTGCAATTTCATACTGAGTCAAAACTTTGACATTTTGCCTGCCTGTCTAAGGACTTTGTATAACCTCCATGGATTTCCAAACTATATGCCTAATAAATATTAACACAATGTTTATCAAATCAATCTACAGAAAAAAATTAACAAATGCTACAAGATGCTATAAAAAGTCTCATTTCTATGACGAATATCATTAATAATTACTGGATTTCTGAAACAAATTTTTGAGGAGAGGAAAACACATATTTTGTATGCAAGGCCAAACTTATGAATTCACCCATGCAATAAAAGATATTTTGATTAATTTAAAGATTGTAATTTTCTGAGGCAAGTAAAAGAAGTTTCGCTATTTTGCAAAACCCCATGAATTAAAAAAGTACATTGCATACCAGATGCTACAGAATGGTTCGGTATAACGTCTATTTCTATTTAAGTTTTCTCTATGCTTTTTAATTCGAGAACAGTAGACTAAAGGTCAATAGGGCATCGTATCGATCTTCGATTTATTACAATAACAGTTTCCTGACCTGTTGATAATTTTATATTCCTGTGAGTTTTTTTTTTCACACTTCATACAGTTACATTTTACAGTTTATTGCTGGTTTATATTCCTATGTATTGATTGATTGAATGGTGCTTTTACGCCACTTTCAGCAATTTTTCAGCCATATCGTAGCGTCCAGTTTTTATTTTGGGAAGGAAGCTGGAGAACCCGGTGAGAACCTCGACCTTCGGCAGGAAAACTGGCAATCCTTGTCAATTAAGGTTGGTGCTCAACCCCAGTGATGACACACCAGTGATCTATAGTAGATATGACTAACTATCTAGACCACTCGGTCACCAAGGCTCCTCTTAAAATCTGTAAAAATCACTCAAAAATAATCTTTTCTAAAACTGCTTGGTAAATTTGAACCAAAGGTGCAAGGATGATCCTCCGATGGTTCTTTATCAAAACTATCCGATGATCTCGGTTGCTAACTAGGACGGCCGTCGTTACTAAAAATAGAAAATATGACGAAAAATCATTAAAAAAATCTTCTCCCGTAAAAATGCTTGGCCAGTTTGAACCAAAGTCAAGACTTTGCAGGAATCTACGACAAAGGTTACTTCTTCGACCGATCAAAAATCCAAGACAGTTTCCAACCGGGTACATATTTTAGCATAAAGTCCTATGGGAAATACGTTAAAAAAATCTTGTCATGGGAACAAATGAGCCATATAGAACCAAACTTGGCAGAAATGTTCCTTTGAAGGTGCTGATAAAATTTTGTTTCTTGTCGGGTCGATTAGAAATTCAACATGGCCACCGTGCCCCATAATAGGTCCTAATTAGCTAATATTTCAAAGATCTTCTGGTCAGAAACTACTAGACCAGTTGAAACAAAAAATAGTTATGGCTGATCCTTGGAAGATCCTGACTATGTGTTGTTACGTTTCGGACTGATCGAAAATCCAAGATGGCCGCCAGCGGGTTACATAGTTTATCACAGATTGGGAAATACATTAAGACATCTTATTCTTGTAAACAAATGAGCCAAATGGAACCAAACTTGGCAGAAATGTTCTTTTGAAGATCTTGACGAAGTGTTGTTACTTTTCGTGGCGATTGGAAATCCAGGATGTCCGCCATGGGCTCTGCTTGGCTGAATTTCAAAGATCTTCTGGTTATAGGAACTACTGGACTGATTAAAGAAAAAATTGTCATGGTGATCCTTGATAGGTTCTGATTAAGTGTTGTTACTTTTTGGATTGATCGAAAATCCAAGATGGTCGCCAACGGGGTACATAGCTATACATAAGACCCTATGGGAAATACATTAAAATATCTTATTTTTGTGCAAACAAATAAACCAAATGGAACCAAACTTGACGGAAATGTTGTTTTGAAGGGCCTGATCAAGTATTGTTACTTTTCGGGGTGGTTGGCAATCCAAGATGGACGCCACGGGCCATAATAGGCTCTAATTGGGTGAATTTTTGAAGATATTCTAGTCAGAAACTACTGGGCCGATTTAAACGAACTTGTCAAGGATGATGCTTGCACGGTTCTTGAAAAGTATTGTTACTTTTAGGGCCGATCAAAAATCCAAGATGTCCGCCAGCAGGATACATAGTTCAATAGATGACCCTATTGGAAATATGTTAAAGGAGAGAAAAAATTTCTGAAGAACTGGTATCATTTTCAGCTTCTAAAATTGGGTCTGTTTATGACCAGGTGAGCGATACAAGCTCAGATGAGCTTCTAGTCTTTTCTTTGTTTTATCAAAAATTTCCAGTTGTTTAATGCAAATATAATTGATTCTTTCTTGTCTTTAAGATGTGGTTGTAACCAAGCAGGCATCGTTTGGTCGAAAATACGTCAATACGATGTTGATATGGGAAATCGAATCGACGTAGGTAAAACGACATTGGATCAACGTCGAAAATTCGTCGATCCAACATTGTTTTCACGACGTCGATAGCTTCGACGTTGGATCGACGTAAAATCGACTTGAAAAGAATAAGTCTTTTTCGTTGAATCCAACATTGAAGATATCGACGTCATAAAAATGACAGTTGATCGACGTTGAAACGACGTAATCGATGTTCATTGTGCCATGTCGATTCAATTTCCCATATCAACGTTACACGGACGTCTTTTCGACCAAACGATGTTTGCTGGGAACTTTATCAAACAATGTTACTTGTATCACAGTGTATTATCACAGGATAACAAGGTTAATATGAAGCACCATCTACGTATTTTAACAAATTATGTCTCAAACCTAAACGTTTGAAAATTCAAAGAGAAAACAAAGTAAAATCACAAAAAGGTAGAAGCTTTAGTTTTTAATATAATTAAATGATTTACCAACTGAAAATTCCTAACAAATTAACTGTTACCTCATGTCGGCTACTAGGTACTGACGACTGGGCTGGTAATACCCTCTTGGTCTAACAGTCCACCAGCAGTGGCATCAACCCAGTAGCAGTAATTTAGTATCACAAGATACAATGTTAATTTTATGTACATTATGTATATTTCATATCATGTCCCATCAGAAGCACATTTCTGGAAATCTGGAAATCCAAAGCAAATCAAACTTTGAAGAGCAACTACACTGTAGAGGCTCCCTGTGTCCGATCAACTGACCGGTGTTACTGGCAGTTCAAAAGAAGATTTTCTTCATTCGAGCTCATGTCAAAATTTGGACCTCCAGGGCTAAGCCCTCAGGGACCCTTGGACCTTTATTCACATAAACGTGAAAGGCGCTTCTTGCCATATATTACTGCATTTCTGTTGTTGATTCTTAATAAGAATTATAAAGGATTACCAGCTTTAAGCCTATAATAAATTTTGGATCTCAAAGGCCCAGAAGATTTCATTTGTATTAATCTGAATCTCCGTGACAATTATGTTTCATTCCAAATATTGAATATTTTTTCGTTTTTTTAAACTAAAGTCTGTTAAACTGTTGGCCATTTTGGTCTGGGCCTCATGGATCCTATACCCTTCAATTTTTAAAACCTAATTTCAATGTCACAATGACATTTCATGCCAAATGTAACTGCATAATAGACAGCATTTCAATTGCTTGGTGCATAAGAAGATATTGAACCCAATGTAAAACTTTGAACTCTGGCACTTGGACCTCGTGAATCATGAGGCATTTATTTATAAACATCTTACTTAGTATGTCGCAATGATGTTTCCTGCAAAATATTGTTGCATTTACACTGCTGGTACTTTAAAACAAGATTTTTTCAATATTCCCCGCGGGAAGCTCGTGTTAAAAGTTTTGACCTCATGGACCCTGGTACCCTGACTTACAGAGAATTTGAATTTCATATCATAATAACGCTTCATTCTAAAAAAATAATTACATTTTATGGCTGGATCTTAATTAGAAGATTTTTAAATCAGTTTACGGCTAATTTCCACAAATAGTTTTGGCGGGTAACTTGGATAATGGACATAATTTCAAAAGAGGGCCACCCAAGATTTTTTTGTTTTAAATTTGGTTCCATTTGGCTTAGTTGTTCTGAAGACAAAAAATACAATTAATTCATTGTCAAATTACAGCTAATATGAATTAAAGAATATAGCCGTCATTTTGGACAATGGACCCAGCCCTGAACACACATTTGAAAGAGGACAAACTAAGTGATATGTGTTCCATGTTTGGTTCCATTTGGCTAGTGAACAGTGATTATGAAGAGTGATTCTCGCCAAATATTACTACATTTCTGTTGTTGGTTCTTAACAATTTTGAAGGTTTTCCACATTTGAACCCAAGGTTGTATCTGGAGATTTCATTTGTGAAAATTAGGATCTCCATGGAAGAATTATGTTTAATACCAAGTATGTAACAACTCTTGGTCAGGACCAACCAACCAATACTTCTTCTCAAGCTTGATACCATTTGGCATTATAACACTAATGATATTTTCAGTTTATTTCCCATGGAGCCCTATATTAAACTGTGTCCCCGGCAGCTGTCCTGGCTTCTTTTGGTGGTTGATCAATAAAGGAAAACCAACGGTCAAAACTTTGCATGGATTACATATATTCATCACAAGATTCATTTCAATTCGACATGTAGTTTCTAGCAAGAAGAGTTTTGAAATTCCAGCCAATCAGATTCCGTTATGGCCCCTGGTGGCAATCTTAGATTTTCAACTACCTGAAAAGTAAAAACACTTGGTCATCACCTCCCAGACAGCATTTCTGTCAACTTTCAGTCACTATGCCAGAGAAGTTCTGAAGATTTTTTAACATATTTCTTATCGGGTTAAAGTATCCACCCCACCCCATGGCAGCCATCTTGGATTTCTGATTGGTCCAAAAAGTAACGGCACTTAGTCAGGACCTTGCAAGGATCATTCAAGACCAAGTTTAATTTCCATCACCCATGTAGTTTGTGAAAAGAAAATTTCAGACGTTTCAGCCAATCAGAGCCCATTGCGCATCCTGACAGCCATCTTGGATTTCCAAGTACACCAAAATGTAATGTAACAACACGTGGTCAGTACCTTCCAAGCAATTTTTCTGCCCAGTTTCATTCTGTATGTCACAATGGTTCTGTATAAGACTTTTTAAGGATATTTTCTATGGGTTCTATGTGAAACTATGTCACTAAGTGGCAGCCATGGATTGTCGATTGGTCCCGAAAGTAACAACAATTGATCAGAACTTTGCAAGAATCATCCATGACAAGTTTCATTTCAATTGGCCGTACAGTTTCTTGCAAAAATATTTTGATATTTCAGCCAATCAGATCCCATTTTGTTCCCTGGCATCTCAAGCACCCCAAAAAGTAACAACACTTGGTCACCAAATTCTAAACAATATTTCTGTCAATTTTCATTCCATATGCAGCAGTGATTCCAAAGAAGATTAGTTTGCATATTTCCCATAGGCTCCTATGTCCAACTATGTCCCCTGGCGACAACCATCTTGAATTTTTTGTTGTTCCACAACAGCAGCAGCACTGCGAAGGACCTTGCAAGGATCATTCATGACCAGTTTCATTTCAACTGGACATGCAGTTTCTAGCAAGAATATTTTTGAAATTTCAACCAATCAGATCCCATTATTATTATGGTGTTCATCTTGGATTTCCAATCACCTCCCCCCAAAATAAGATACTTGGTCAGGACCTTTAAAGCAACATTTCTGCCAAATTTTGTTTCATTTGGTCCGGTGGTTCTTAAGAAAAAAACTTCTGTAGAACCACTGGACCAAATGGCAAATATTATTTGTACTACTTGCAAAAATAATAAAATACAGATCAAATTTAATTTTGACTGATTTTGCTTTCATAATTCTTGGCTTATGTGCCATTGAAATTATGAAAAATAGCAAACCTCTTTAGTGACTGACTTTTCTATATCAAGAAAGCTGTACGCGGGGCATCTGTGTATCATAAACACTTTTTTCAAATTCTGAATTAAATCAGTATTTTGAAAGTAAAGTTACTGAATGGAAACCTCAGAAAAAGCCATTTTTTTAAAATTTCAAGGCCCATACATCAAGAATGACAAAGGCAAAATCAGTCAAAATCGAACTTGATCTGTATTTTATCAATAGTAATCCTGTGTAAAACTTTTGAAAAAATCTGTTGCTTGAAACTAAAATTATTGAACGGAAACCAAATGCTGGATGAATAGACGTGGGTAAAATTTCATTCCCGCGTTTCCTGAGAGTGGGGGTATAAAAATATCCAATAAATACATTGTGAAATTGCAGCCATTTTGCAAACGTGGCGTGGGCAGACATCTTGGACAATTGATCAAGTTATCCAATACATTTTTAAAGAGACCACCCAAGAGCTTTAGATGCCAGATTGGGTTCATTCGGATCAGTGGTTCTGAAGAAGATTTTTCAATTATTTTGTTGTAAGATAACTGCTAATTTGCATAAATGGCTGTGGCAGCCGTCTTGGATAACGGAATAACTAATCCAACATAACTCTGAAAGAGGAACGCCCAGGGACTATATGTACCGAGTTTGGTTTCATTTTGCTCCGTGGTTCTTAAACTTTACCCATTTTCTATGAATCAGAGACCATGGTCGCTAAATTGGAAGACAGGTCATATCATCCGACACTATTTGGAAAAGGGACAAGCCAAAAGGACCATCCATGTAAAGTTTGATTCAATTTGGCCCAGTAGTTCCAAGAAGATCAAAATGTAAAAGTTCCCTTACGGAGAGACGATGGACGCAATGTGATGGCAACAGCCCACATGGCTTTCAGCCAAATGAACTAAAAATTAAAATATAGAAAAAAGTGAGCACATCTCACATACCCACGCTTCCTATTGGATAGTAAAATTAAAGAAGTATTCTTGAGCCACCAAAGAAAAGGACCAGACTTTGTGAAATTAGCTGTTATTTTATCTTAAAGCTGAATGGATAATCCCCGTTTCCCTGGCAATAACAGCCATTTTCCATAAAGCAAAACCTAAATGCACACCTGTGATACCAATGATTGTTCCTGTGAAGTTTCATTGAAATTCATAGTTACTGAGGAAACTGAAGTTAAAGCTGATGGGACCATGCTTGTTTCCATGGCAACGACTCCCATGTTTCAGAAACCCAAACTTGAATTCACAACTGCAGATGCTGATGACTGTTCATGTGAAGTTTCATTTGAAGTTCTGTAAGACCTGATGTTAAAGCTGGTTGGAAAATGCCTGTTTCCATGGCAGTTGCAGCCATTTTTGAAAAATCAAAACATGAAAGTACTTCTATAGATGCTGCTGATTGTTCTTGTTAAGTTTTATATAATTTCTATTAGTAGTTGCTGAGAAAACCGATGTTAAAGCTGCTTGGATATGCCTGTTTCCATGGCAATGGCAGACAGTTTTCAAAAACCAAAACCTAAATGCACATCTACAGATGCTAATGATTGTTCCTGTTATATTTCATTGAAATTCTATATGTAGTTACTAAAAACAAGAGTTGATACACGAATATGTCTCGTCTGCCCAACATGTCGTATTTGGAATCACAAATTTAACAAAATTGAAAAAAATCATGAAGATGGTGTCAAGGTCAAAAAGTTGACATTGTTTTCTTGACCATGACTTTGAGGTCAAGGTCAGGTGACACATGTCAGACAGGCATGCACCCCTTAAGATCAATTCATACACCAAATGTAGTTGACCTATCATGAGTGGTAACCAAGAAACTACCCTAATCAGGAAAACTTGACATTGTTCACTGGACCATAACATTGACGTCAAGGTCAGGTGACACATGTCAGACGGACAGGTATCCCCTAAGATCAATTCATATACCAAATATAGTTAACCTGTCATGAGTGGTTACCAAGAAACTGACCTAATCAGGAAAACTTGACATGTTCACTGGACCATAACACTGAGGACAAGGATGGATGACACCTATCAGACGGACATGTAGCCCTTAAGATCAATTCATGCACCTTGTTGTTTACGTGTAATTTGATGCTGTTATGTAATCATACAGTTCAGAATATAATAACACCAATTATGAAATTCTTTTTGATATGTAATTTAGTCTAGACATGAACGTATTTATTATGATAATATTATAATCATCAGTGAAACATTTGACATCTCAGCAGTGACTAAACCTACTTTTGAATAAAATAGATAGTTAAAGAAAAGGATTAATTTGCAAACTTTTGTTCTGATTATCACGAATTTGAAAGATAGAGTTATATTACAGAAATATTTTCAAATCACATCAACCATCTGATACCGAAAAAGTTGCTTTGTAATGACATGGCTCCATTGCTCATATTTTTGAGGTACAAAAATAAACAGCGAGATTGGTAATAAGAAGACAAAATGAAAATGAAAACTGTATATCTTCGATGACAAAGTACAAAAGCCAGTAGTAGTTTTCAATTTACAACGTGATATCAGCATACTTAGTCACTACGAAAGCTAAAGAACAACGTATACAAGAAATATGCGTTATATAATCATATTAATATATGGCCTTGTCATTAGACAGGCCAAAATTAAAAATTATTCAAGATACTTACTCGGCTTAGGCTATTCATTACACACACTAAAATAAGACGTATTAAAGCATAGTGGACATCGTCATGATTCCAAGGGAAACAGTCACAACATACCTACCAGAAGAAATACAAAACCACTGAAAAAAGAACAAGAAAACAAAAACTAGAGCTCATCTGAGCCTGTATCGCTCACCTGGTTATAAAATGACAGAAATTTCGAATTGGCAAAAACATAATCTTTGTGGAGGACCTTTCAAGAAACATTTGTGCAAAGGATCATTTTTATTGACTCTGTGGATTCTGAGACGATCTTGAAGGTATCTCCCATAGGGGCCAATGTTACGCTATGTCCTCCATTGGCGTTCATCTTAGATTTCAGATTTGCAAAAAAGCATAAACTTTATAGAGGACCATCCCGGGAACATTATTATAAAGGACCATTTTCATTGACTCTGTGGTTTCTGAGAAAAAAGATCTTTATACATATTTCCCATAGGGTCTAATGTTAAACTATATCCTGCGGTGGCGGCCATCTTGGATTTCAGATCGGCAAAAAAACAAGCTTTTTAGAGGACTATCCAAAGAACATTTCTGCAAAAGACCATTTCAGTGTCCGTGTGGTTTCCAAGAAGATCTTTGACGATATCTCCCATAGGGTACAGTGTTAAACTATATCATGAGGTGGCGGCCATCTCGGATTTCAGATCGGCCAAAAAAACCCATAAACTTTGTAGAGAACCATCCAAGGAACATCTCTGCAAAGGATCATTTTCAATTACTCTGCGGTTTCTGAGAAGATCTTTAAATGTACATTGTATTTCCCATACGGTCCAATGTTAAACTGTGTCCTGCAGCCATCTTACATTTCTGATTGGTAAATAAACATAAACTTTGTAGAGAGGCCATGGAACATTCCTACATAGTTATGGCTCCATTGGCCATATGGTTTCTGACAAGAAGATCTTTAAAATCTCATCCAATCAAAACACATTATTAGCCCTGGCAGCCATGTTGAATTTCCGATCTACATAAAAAAACATAAACATTGTGGAGGTCCATACAAGGAACATTCTTGCCAAGTTTGCTTCCAATCTTTTTAGTGGTTTCAGAGAAGAAGACTTAAATGTGAAAAGCTAACGCCGCCGGACGGACGACGACGACGGACACCAAGTGATGGCAATAGCTCACATGACCCTTTGGGTCAGGTGAGCTTAAAACAAAACAAAGCAAGAATTCCAACAAAATGGGAGTGGCTACAGGTACATTAATATTAGGTCCTTTCCAGCACGCAGTACATCTGGTGAAAAAATGGACCACAAAAATAGGAGAGTGACAAGTCACAAGCAGCTATAACTAAAGGAAATTGTTATACGAAGTTGACATCAATTGCGATGACAGCTGAAAAATACGAGAAAAGGATGAAAACCTAGATAATATGTAACACTATCGCTTTTGAGAGCCATGTTTTACATTTAAGATCTAAAATGTTGTTGTTGCTAAGTTTTAAAGATCATACAAATACGTAAAACTATGTTAGCAGTTATGAATAGAATCAGGGACTTGTTTTAAATCCTAGGATATGGGCAGAATCAGGAACAAAGAAAAAAGAAAAGAGCCCAACAATTTCTTTTGTACTGAAGTCCGTTATGGTCATTTGTTTTTTTGGTTTTTTTTATTTTTATCTTGAAATTTCAAGAAAGCAAGTTGAAAATTTAAGAAACTGTTTTGAAAATTCAAGAAACTGTCTTGAAAATTGAAGAAACTAACTTGAAAATTCAATATATTATCTTGAAAATTCAAGAGACTAACTTGAAAATTCAACATATTTTCTTGAAAATTCAAGCAACTATATTATCTTTTAGATTAATTTCCAATAAATCGGTAGGTTCTAATTCTATTATATATAAATATCCGGTATTGGTCTTGTTTTTTAAAGTTCATACAATGATAAAAGTTCATATAGCAGCAACTTCTGTTTTTTTTTTTTTCCGTCAATCAGGAATTTTGAAATTATTTCGAAAATACCCATATTTTGTCGTACCACTAGTGGTTACAGATGAATTTATTCATTACGGAAGTTGTAGCTTTTCTTTCTAAACTTTGATAAAATGTTTACAAAAGGAATAAAAAAATGTGAATATATTGTAATTTTTTTATTTCTCAGAAAAACGAAATCATAAATCACGATAAGAATTTACCGCCGCCATGTCACTAGGGATGTCACTGGGTATAACCACCTTACAGTTCATTCCGGCATTTGCGGGGTCCGAAGCGAAGAAACATATTAACACGAATGAGAAAAACATCCCAAATGTTATAAATTTAGCAGTATTCGTACTGTGTTAGGGTTAGTAAGTACACGAAACTTCTTGTTCTTAAATGTTATTTCTTTCAAATAAATTATTAGAATTTAAAAAACACACACACAAAACCGCGCGTCGCTAACAAAGCTTTCATTGTATTTGTGTTGCATTTTATAAGATCGGCTCTTTACAAATAGCTCTCGTACAATTGGATAGTGTCATGTATCAGCTTACTTGTATCAAATAATGTGACAAAGAGTTTGCTAAAATATTGGTTTAATAATGGATTCACTCAAGGTTTATCCTTCGTCCTATTGTAGCGTTCGTTGTAAATATCAAAGAACTTGATAATAGTGAGTACATGTGTATCAAAGAATTTTATAATATTGAATATATGTACAGTCGTTTTAGTCATCCTAGTATGTCTAACATTATGTATTAGAACAGAAATGAGTTTTAAAAAACAGTAAATGAAAGAAAATCATGTTAAAAGTTATCAATATAAACGTATGATACCAATTTCAGTGCGGACGACAAGTGTTTCTGGAATAACCTTCATCAGGTTAGAGACCAAAAATATTGGGAAGCCAAGTACATAAAACGTTTGGGAACATCAAAGCCAAAAAGGATCTAAAGAGAACAACCAAAATCGTCCAAGGTCAACTTTGCCTTAGGGAGTTGTGACCTTAGTTTTAATTATAAACTGGAAATATGTCATGTAGTTTGCCTAATAACATGCCTAGTGGACTTTCTTTTTTTTTTTTTTTTTTTTGACGATATAAATGCAAGAATATTGAAAACGATCAGAAATTATGGTAATGATCAATGATATGTCCAATAACAAGCTTAGCGGGCATTCATCTTTTCCTAAGAGTAAATACAAGAATCCTGAAAACGTTAAAAAATTACAGTAGTGGTCAAATCCAATGATATGTCTAATAACAAACGTGGCAGACGCACTCTCTCTCTACAGTAAATACGACAAAATTGAAAACGATAAGAAATTATTTTATGAACTATAAAGGCCAGTGATATGTCTAATAACAAGCCTAGCAGACATAGTTCCTCCTCTACAGAAAATACCACAAAATCGAAATCGATAAAAACTTACTGTTATTACTTAATTATCAATGCTAATGAAATGTCTAAAACAAGCCTAGTAAACAGCTCCTCCTTTAAAAATACAGCAGAATAGAAATCGATAAGAAATTACTGTTATCAAGAAGTTATCAAGCCTTATGAAATATCTGATAAAATAGTTTAGTAGACAGTTCTTTCTCTACAGAAACTACAACAAATTGAAAATGATCAGAAATTACTGTTATCACTTAGTTATCAACGCTATTGATATGTCCAATAACAAGTCTAGTAGACACAGTTCCTCCCCTATAGCAAATGCGACAAACGATAAACAATT
>JAOXYI010513593.1:0-15585 GCA_028566495.1 Lithophaga antillarum
CGTTTAATTATTGAGTATTGATTAATTTGTTCTCGTCCTGAATATAGCTGAAATATTGCTCGCTGGACGTTAATCAATCAACCAATATCCCAATCCCTAAACCCTCCAATGTATATTTTCCTATAACCCCCAATATACCAAACCCTCAAACCCCGTATGTATATTTTCCTATACCCCCAATCCATCCACCCCAACCCCCCAATGATTATTTGTCCTATAACCCCCCGTACGTATTTAATGTAGATGTTTTGTGTAATAAGTTACGCTATTCCCAAAAAGACCATCCCTCACTTTCCAGCGTATATAAATGCTAAAGTTTACCAGATTCAAACATCAATTCAGTCTGAACAAAGCTAGAATCAAGATGCAGAAAGAGGACAGAGATTCCATCCAACGCAACTATGTCAGTTTGGTCAGAGAGACACCAGTAGATGCTGTAGTAGACCATCTTTACCAGAGTGGAATACTGACAGATGAAATGCGAGAGGAAATTTTGCTGAAGGCGAATTCCTATGCAAAAGTAAGAGATTTGCTTTCAACCATACAGAGAAGGGGACCGAAGGCGTATGAGAGTTTTTGTTCTGCACTTACAGCAGAAGGAAAAGACCATCTGGCAAAGCTTCTACATAATTCAAGAGAAGGAAAGGTAGATGGAAATAGAGCAAAAGAACGTTGTATGATCAATATTGGTGGTGATGCATTCATAGTCGTAAATGAATGGGATGGTGAGGTGTTAATCCATATTCGAAGATATGAAAAGAATTCAGCGGATGCTAATGTTCCAACCAAAAAGGGCATTGCATTGAGACTAACACAGTGGCAGCTTCTCGAATCGTACGTTGAAGAAATAGACGCTGCTATAGGTCGCATGATTGATGACTTTCAAGCTCCAGAAATGACTTTCCATTTAGGTCGTGGTGTCTATGCAACGGTGTGTAGAGCATATCCGACAGTTGATATTAGACAGCACTGGGTGCCACCAGATTCCTCTGAGAGCGTTCCTACCAAAAAGGGGATTTCTTTAACCTACGACAAATGGGAAAGTCTCAAAATGACATTTCCTGATGTAAAACAGGCTGTACCAGAGTTGGAGAATATGAATCCATGTATACTGCAGGAGGATCATCAAAATCAACAGGGGATGTTGGACTGTACATTTTGTAATCCATTTGGAGAACCCGTATGATTATTCGATACAGCTGAGAGACAATGTATATAAATAACTGTTTTCGTTAGTAAATATTGTCATTCTAACAGAGAACGTCGTAACGTCAACATGATTTCTCGTTCGATGTCGTGCGACGGTGTGATGCTGAACAATGCTGGAGACCCTTTAAAATTTTCGATGGGTAGTAAACTTCCATCCCAGTCGAGCATAGTTTCTAATTTATCATCACTTTATGGAAAATATAACATTCACATTACTATACTGAAATGGACTGGGGTCATCGTTTTACTTGCTATGACGTCGACTAGTTTAGCTATAACCAAGAGTGTTCACAGTCATTCTTGTGTAAATCAATCAGACTGCATCAAAATCCTTCCATCAGTGGAAAGGGATGGTGTGAAAATCAACAACGGAACGCTCTGTAGATATCTGAAGCAGTTCGATTTACCAGGACAATATAAAGTGAATGTGTGTTTGTATCGACAAGAAGTTAGGATCGACATTGGATATTTCGTCGGTAATAAGACGACAAGGGGAATTTACATGAATAAAAGACAATGGAATTATCTACAGAGATTAACGCCATTCATTAACGATGCGGTAAAAGAAGCTGACGGTGTATAGGAACAAAATAAACCAAGACATGAAGTGAAAAAATGTATGAATTTTATGTTTAAATGCCTGTTTTACATATTGAAATAAATTATTTGAAACTATTACATCTTGATTCTCATTGAGTATTACCCTCCAAGAAAATTACCACATATAAACAAAAACAAAGATAAAAAACACGTAAAATAAGAAATCACAAGACACAAAATAAAATAAAGCAAATGACGTAAAATAAGAAATCATCACAGATACAAACAAAATAAAAAAAAACAGTTATCGTGAAATACAATATACGCAGTGAGAAACCACGATATAGCAAAAAAAAAAAAATAGTGGCTATAAGTATTAAATACACTTCAGAATTTAGTCAGTCGAAATGAGCTCCCTAGAGTATGAAGACTATTTGCATAATATTTGGTATGATCCAAAACATCCGGCGTCATTTTCTGGCTTCGACAAACTATACCGTATAGTTAAAGAAGAGGGAAATTTTAAGATAGGAAGACATAAAATAAAAAAATGGCTGCAAGATCAGGACTCCTACAGTTTATCGAGAAATACCGTTCACAAATTTCAGAGGAATAAATATGTCGTAAGCACAATAGATTCCCTATGGGAAATGGATCTAGCAGATGTAGGAAACATTCAATCTCACAATAACGGATACAGATTTCTTTTATTCGTCATTGATGTATTTTCCCGTTTTTTTATGGGTAGAACCAATAAAGGATAAGAGCGATACAAGTGTGTTGAAAGCTTTGAAAAAAATTCTGGCAGGAGATCGTAAACCAATATCCATTCGTTCTGATTTGGGAAAAGAGTTCAAAAATAAGTTCGTACGAGAATATTTATCCAAAGAGGGGATCAATACGTACTATTCACAGAATGAAACGAAATCGGCTGTAGTTGAAAGAGTCATACGAACCATTAAAACCATGATGTACAGATATTTCAGGCATAAACAATCTTATAAATACACTGATGTTCTTCAAGCAATTGTAACGAGTTACAACAAAAGGCCTCACAGATCACTGGGTCAATTTTCTCCTATAGATGTCAATAACCAGAATGCAGATGAAGTCCGATTGCATGCGTATTTTGCAAGAAATCCTGGATCTATACACGCAAGCAATGTGTCTACAGCAAAGGGTTCTTCAAAGAAAAAAAAGACGAAAAGTCAACAAATTTAAACATAAGGTGGGCGACCTCTTCAGAATTTCGTGCAAACGTCACCCGTTTCAACGTGGCTATCAGCAGAAATGGACCGAAGAGGTCTTCAAGATTCGACGTCGTTATCTACGAGAAGTTATTCCTGTATACCAGTTAAAAGATTTACAAGAAGAAATTATAGTAAGCTCGTTTTATCAGCCAGAGTTGCAAAAGGTCAGAAAGGGTGAAAACACAGTATGGAAGATCGAAAAGATTATAAAAAAAAGAAAACGAAACGGAGTTCAGGAGGCTCTGGTTCGGTGGTTAGGTTACCCCAAAAAGTTTGATTCATGGGTAAAAATGAGTGATATTCAGAATGAATAAATAATACAGGTGTTCTCTGAATGCTTCATTCGTTGGCAAGATGAGTATACGCATGGTTCTTAAATCGTCTGATGGTTGTCGTCTGTTTGAGAAAAATACAGCTCACGACTTCACAGTTCAGTTGGACAGATTGATACATCTGGAAGGATACTGGGTGGTGGCTTTGACAGAAATCAGTATCACTTACACGGGTACTTCAAAGCACATCGAAGATCTCTATGTGTATTCAGACGTTTGCGAAGAGAGTTTTGTTGGGGCATCGGAACATCCTATCCTGCGTAAAGTCCATCTAAATAAGGAAAGAACAGAGCAATACACAAAAAATAGACAAAAACACATGACGACAAACCCGATCTTTAGTACCCCGTATTACGTTCCTGTACGTTTAGGACGGCTGAATCAAATTCGCATCTATATAACAGACGGTGACGGACGTGCAAGCTCATTCATCAACGAAGAAGCCAGCGTAACACTTCATTTTAAGAAGTATCCATTCTTTCAATGATGTCGAAGTCTCCTTACGTAAGCGATGCAGTGGCATGGGAGACGGCTTTGAAAACGAAAACTAATTAGAAAAGACGAAAAAGTAATCAAATGGGAAGAGGTTTGGCGAGACGCTATAGAATAAAAGAACTCGTTTCGTGATAACAACAAAACGTCTTCCTACAAAGGAAGCAAAAGTCGAACAAGTGGCTCCTACGGTTGCAATCGAGGATAGAGCGGAATCAGAACTACGACATGAAAGGCAAGAACAACAGCCACATATCCGAAAAGATAGACCGAAAAAAAAGAAAGGCAGTATAAAAAGAAATACACAAAGACATGTGGGCATTCTGAAACGGAAAGCCAACAGAGCAACAGCAAGAAAAGGCAAAGCCAAAAAGCAAAAACTACCCCGGAAAACAATACTAGATATTGAGCCTTCCATATTTGACACAATAAAGAGAAGAAGGAAGTAATGGCTTACTTGAACGAAGAAAACAAGGAAATTAGCATTCCAATGGAGCTTGACTTATTTGAACAGCCGAAGAATCAAGTAGCTGTGGACAGGATATATTATTCGGAAACGAGGCCTACTTCTAATTTCACCTCGCCGGATGTCTCCACAATAGAGTTTTCCATTTCCGGACAAGGTCCAGAATACATGGATATGAGGCGGAGTAGATTGTACGTTCGTGCAAAACTCGTGAAGGGTGACGGAACCGCATTTGACGATAGCGATACGAGTAGCATCATTAATTTACCTCTACAAGCCATGTGGTCTCAGATGGACGTGTACATGAACAATAAACTTGTTTCGTTAAATACTTCGAATTACCCTTGGAAGGCTTATATTAAAATGATTCTTACCAGTGGATCCGACGAGCAGAAATCTCAACTGCAATCTCAGCTGTTCATGAAAGATACCGGTGACCTATCGGAAATAGACGGAAAGTCTGGAGCGAATGACGGTTTAATTCTTCGTCGCAACTACATCAAAAGCAGTAGAGAATTTGAGTTAGAGGGGCCCCTATTCGAAGATATTTTTTCTTTGGATCGCTATTTGATCCAAGGTGTCGATTTGTACATCAAATTGTATCGTTCTTCTACTCCGTTTGTTGTTATATCGGGTGAAACCACTCCCAGCTACAAACTGCAACTGCTTGATGTGATATACAAAGCGTGCAAAGTCAAAGTGGATCCAGGCGTCATCGTTAACCACATGAAGCAGATCGAGACGACACCGGTGCGATACTACTTCCCGCGTACGGAAGTAAAAAAGAATACCATCAATAAAGCCTCCAGTGAGTTCATTTGGGACAATTTATTTACCATCCGGCCAAGTACTCTGGTCGTTGGATTGATTTCACAAGACAGTGGAAACGGTACATATGGAACAAACCCCTACTATTTCCAACACTATAATGCAACGGAGGTCGGGCTTTATGTCAATGGAGAGAGTGTACCAGCAAGACCCTTGAAACTGGACTTTGGAGATAATCGACAGTACGCGGCAGCATACACAAACTTGTTTGAAGCCTGTGAAAAGCTCAATAAAGACGCTGGGTTAACCATCACTAGATCAGACTTTGGAAAAGGATACACCTTATACGCTTTCACTTTAGACCCCAATGGTCTCGGAGACGACTATATAAACTTGGTGAAACATGGAAACGTCAGACTCGAAATGAAATTTAAGACAGGACTACCCACTGCCGTCACCTGCATTGCTTTTGGAATATTTGAATCACTTCTGGAAATAGATAGCTCTCGTAACGTTCGCTACATTCAGCCATGAATGGATACGAGCTAGAATGTGCAGTCAGATCAAATCCATGTATGCAACATTTAGTGAAAGGAGTATTTGCGAGGACTAATTTACCTACAAGTAGAATAGAATATCCTAGTGGATATATCGTCAACAGTGATGAAGACGATGGTCCTGGAGAACATTGGTTGGCGATTGTTTTGGAAAGTAAATCCCATGGAGTGTTCTTTGACAGTTTTGGAAGACCACCTGCATTTTATGGAGTGGAATTGACAGATTTTTTAAACTCTAATGTAGAAAGCTTCGAATGTTTTGATGTGCCAGTACAGTCTAAGCATTCTTCTCGCTGTGATTTCTTTGTTTTAATGTTAAATATGTGCCTACATTGGCCTTTAGAGTGTGTTACGAAGTTTTTTGATTCAGATGTATATGTAAACGATTCTATTGTATTTAATTTTGTCAATGAATACTATAATTTATGTAAATAAAATGCAAAAAATCGAAAAAAGTATTTAGTTATATGTGTTATCATCTCAATTCCCTCATAGATATGTCAGACACCAAAATGGAAAGGTCACACCCTAAATTGCCCTTCGCAAGTCCATGCACCTTAACGTGCTGCGGTGCCACACAAAGTGGTAAGACGACATTTGTTATGAAATTACTGCGCTATGCCTCTGTCATGTTCAAGGTGCCACCTACTCATATAGTGTATTGCTACACAGAATTTCAACCCGCTTTTGAACAGGCCAAAAGTTCAATACCGAACTTCATCCTGCACGAGGGGTTACCAAGTCGTAGTGATATTTTAGAATGGACTCATCCCGACAAACATACCGTAATTGTTTTGGGTGACATGATGAGACAAATCAGTAAAAGCGAGGACGCTTTACACCTGGTCACCGTCACCTCTCACCATCGTAACTGTTCCGTGATATACATTACACAAAATCTGTTCGAAAAGGGGCCGCATTTTCGGTCTATAAGTCTGAACGTCCATATTTTCGTGTTGATGGCGAATAACAGAGACAAGAAACAGATCACCACCTTCGGTAGTCAGGCTTTTCCAGGGGAGGTAAAATTTTTTATGGATGCTTACGAAAAGGCCATTTGTCGTTCGGTTGTTGGTGGATACCTGAAGTACGATTTGTCACCGTATACCGATAAGAAGTACCGCTTACGTACATCGATATTTCCATCTGATGACGTCACCATTGTGTATGAATCAAAGCAATAAAACCAACAGTGACACGGTAGTATCATTATTATATTAAAAATGACTCTACGGATCAGTTCGCATTCAACCTTCCTGAAATTTTTATACGATGCAGAACCAAAACAACACAAAGTGTTGATTCAGTCTGCAACTAATGAACAAATCGACATTTTGTCCGAGATTGCTCTGAATATTTACAGAGGTGTGCTGGTTTTGAGTCCTCATCATATAAGAAGGCTACGACAATACATGCTTAACATTCGTTCACTGTGCTCTCGATCGGTAAGTCGGAGAAGAAAGAAAAATATTCTAGTGAGACATCCGATCCTAATTTCATTCTTACTAAAGCCCGTCTTATCCTTTTTGAACGAGCAGTGATGGCTCAAGAATTAATGTTGATATCGAAAGAAAGATACGAAACTCTAACCAAACAAGGACAAAACGAAGACAAACACTTCGAAAAACAGATAGAATCCAGAGATACTGATAACGAGATAAACAAGGATGTGAATGATAATCCAGTGAACAAAATGAAATCGATTCTAGAGTATTGCATTCCTACGAAGTGGAGAAGGCGTGCACTAGAACTCTACACGTTTATGTCAAAGCAAGACAAAAACGTCTTGGCTCATAACGAAAAAGGTGAAATGTTAGTCGACGGAAGGCTCGTGGAAGGAACAAACATTATCGAGATAATTCTCCACACAATTTCACCCAAAAGACCACCGCCGTTAGGTAGCACGGAGTTCCACAGCGGACTGGTCAGACTGCGTGTACCAAAAGCACTTATTACAGTAGGCAGAGATCAACAGAAGCAGTCTGGAGGGTTATTCGTTCAACGCAAAGGAAGAAGGGACACAATTCCCGGCACAGAAAACAAGACAAGAACCAAATGGATAAAATATTGACAATTTTAATTCGACACATAACACTTCGAACATATACATGTTTACTTTTGAATAAAAGATCATTCTAATCAAGAAAAGTTTTTGTCTTATTAATATCCATACGGAACAGTATCAAAATTGTCTAATAATACACGTTTGTTGTAAGATATGCGGTAATTCTTCTTTTCGACACGACTGTAAATTTTTCTCTCCTTTGCCAGTCTTGTAATTTTACAAGGATTGGTCAATGTCTTGACCCCGTCTTGGTGATGAAAGATCAATTCTTTAATGGTATCGAAATTAACGATGTTTGAATTCGTGAAATTCAAAGTGAAGCCTTTCACTTTGCACGTTTCACTGGTTAGCGTACGATATGCATAGTTCTTTGGTCCTCCGGAAACGAATTCGACTATGTGACTTTCCTCGGGTGCTATTTCCGAAGTCAGTTCTCCCAAGTAGTTCCCTAACGGAGGTTCGGCTTCGCCAGGTCGACTCAAATATATGCAACTATCAGTGTCATAATAGATAACTCTGTCTTTGAGTAAGTCCAGCACTGAATAGAGCTTTAAACGTGCCCACATCGCAGTGAATACAGCGATGAAAATGTTCGTTTTCACATCGACAGGAGGAAATTGTGTATTTTGCGTCCATTCTAATTGTATGGTATCGTTTGACACGATATGGAAATTTTCAACTACTTTGGTAGGATCTGAAATGACCTGAAAACATTTGTCGGCTTCCGATTCGTGAAAGAAGGAATGTCTCTTAAGTATCAGTCTCTGTCCAAATTTACCCCAAAAACTGTTCAAGCATAATTTAGCCAGACTACGCAGACCTGGGTTTTCCTTTATGTTGTCGTATTCGAGCTGTATGCCTTCGTTTTCCTTATAGAGTCGAATATATTCCTTTTTTTGCTCTTCCGTAACACAGTCTTTCGGAAATCCCGAACTCTCCTGTTTTATTTTGAGAAACATTTGCACGTAATCCGTAAAAAGACCTCCGGAATTTGTTTCTTTGTCGTACTGGGTCGTTTCCGGAAAATGCCAGACCTCGTAAATCTTTAATATCTCGTAGCCCTTATCAATGGCCACTAGCAATTCGGGTGTAGCAAACGTACCGGTAATTGCTCGTTGCTGTTCGGTACAGTTGCAAGGGTTTTGATTTTCAGTTTCTATGCAGGTCCTGCACAGAGGGAAGGTCAACTTACCGTTACAGAGATACGGCAAAACCGGGTGGTAAAGTCTTCTTGGTGGTAATATTTTCAATTGGCACAATCCAAAGTAACAACGTATGTCTTTGAAATCACTCGTAATTATTTCGGGGTGACCGAGAGGATACCGACAATACTTATTCGTCCATGGATATAGAGAAGTAAAGTCCACATATTTAATCTTTTCTCCTTTCTGGATTTTACAGTGTAATTTCGTTCCGTTACATCTGCCTCCCATAAACGCCCTTCTGGGATCAATTCTGTCAACGACATCCAAATGGTCGATAAATGTTTTAAGTTCCTCGTTGGTCTCGATCTGTCTGTTGAAAGCGTGTTCCCAGATCTGACGATACTGATACCCAAGTTGTCGAATAGCAGATTCTCTCTTTTTCGTGACGACATACAACTCTTCCATGGACTGTTTTGTCAGCGGATGCTTAGTTTCCGATCTGTCTTCAGGGAAACAAGTTCGACAACCGTGATAACAGCAACTGCCAAAAAAAAAAAAAAAAATAAAATAAAAAATAAAAGTTACAAGAAAAGAGTTTTTGCATTTGATTGGGAACGCGTTAAAATCACGCGTTATGAAAACGCCATTTTTATTAACGCGTTCTCGATGACGCGTTTTTTTTAAAACTAAATGACAGCGCGGTAACGACAACGCGTATTTCTGTACGCGCGGCGGCGGCGACCGGTCTTTTAATTGATAACTAATATTCACGAGTTGAATACTTACCCTAAAAATTCCTAAACTGTGTTCGTCGTCTTGCAATAACCATCGACGTGAAACTTTGTCCCTGGAATGTTGAACTCTCCACCATTTAAGGCATGTTGTATATGGATACGGTCTTGCCGCATCGTCCATTCCAACCATGCTATGGATATCTTGCTGTGTCTATATCTCTTTGTATATCCTTCGGAAGGGACGTGTGCAAGAGGACTCTTGACGAATTTCTTTCTTCCTAGTTTATGCTGCGGATGTTTCGTCAAGTATACGTCCGACGATACCCATACACCATCATGCCAAACATCGAATCCCTTTTCCGTGTACTTCATGCTTTTCCACTCGAGATGGTCTGTGGTCAACGTCGTGACTTCCACTTCGTATTCTTCACGTAAAAATTTTGATTTGTATATACCCATACAGACACTGGCGATTGTGACATAGTCAAATGGATCTACACCTCCTTGGTATGTGTATCGTATTCGCCCGGTCTGAGGGTCAGTACTCTCAATTTTCGTTCCGGTCGCTTCCAACATCAGATCTCGAAATTTTAACATGCCCTCTCTTAAGATGGTGACATCACTACAACAGTATTCTTTCATTTCTTTCGCAAAATCAAATGTTTCGTTTTTGCGACTTTCGTGCCAAAGCAAAAACTATTTCCGCTCGTCTCTGTTCATGTAATCACAACCGAAAAAATTGGCGTCTGGATAGGGTCCCACGTAATTTTGATTTTCGTCCGTGTTGAAAAAATGTGGAAAAAATCCAACATGTACATGATTTTACTCCCGCTGAAAATGATGTCGGGTCGTATGGAATTGGAAATTAACCAGTCGAGGAGAAAATAATTATCGAAGCCGCTTCCGTTGTGACTAAAGACGATCCCATTTCGGTACTGTTCTGAAAAAACTGTCTTGCAAAAGTCGTGTGTGGCTCTTTCGCCGCTAAATAGTTTCTCTCTGAAACCACAGGTGTCGGAACATGGTTCCTTCTTGAATGTGTTTTTTTCTCGTTGAGAGCATAGGTGACACCGAACACCGCAAAAGTGACATTTGGGTTCGTCCGATAACGGTCTGTCTTTACAGTGTGTGCAGGCCGTTTGCATGCAAATGAAGTTTACCTTGTGCTCTTTCGATCCACACGAAGATTTATTACAGTTCTGGCAGAGTTTACATTTTTCGCATGCTTCATCTTTCCCCGCACATTTCTCGCATCTAGTTTGTACTGGCGGATAACCGATTTCACATTGCAGTAAGGAGTCTTGTGTCGTTTCGCAATCGAAAAAAATCATGTGCTTATCTTTCGTTTCGCTGGTTATCATTCTCGGATAACACAAATGCTCGTCACTATGGTATTCTAGGCAACAAGGGCATTTCCACTCTCCACACTGGTGAATGGTAGGTGGGCGTTCTTCTCGCATTAACACCTTATGACATATTTTACATTGATATCGTTTAATACATTCTGAAGGTAAGGGTCCCCTCTTTGTTTGTTTCGTCTCTTTATGTCTCCGAAAGCATTCGACAGATCTACAAGTTCGATAGCACAAACTACAAGACATGGTATTACTCGTTATGGTACAGTCTGCGCTGCAGCATACCGTGCAAGATGTCTCACAAGAATGTTTATCTTTGTTGTTGTACGGTTTTAAACATGTTTGACAAAAGTTGTTAGACGCATAAAATCCGGTGATACTAATAACGGCCGAAAAATGCTGATAATCGTCTTGTTCCACCAAATAAAGATATACTTCTTTTCTGTCATGTGCCTTGCCCCCGACGCGGATAAATTTATTCCCCAGTTTGGCTGATATCACCAAAATCTGAAGATTTAGTAGCCTCTCGAAGTGTTCAATCTCGTTGATATTAAAGGGTTTCTCGGTATTCAGTCCCAACAATTCGCATATACGTTTGGCAAAAGTAGTACAGTCGTTTCTACCTTTATCAAGCACGTGCTTATAATACCAGTGTGGTAACGATCTATGCCTCAATACTTTGTCTACCATAGAACCAGATTCGTCTTTAGTTAGTGCGCGCCATTCATTTGGTGCCATAATGCTACAAGTTTTAAAAAAACAAACAGTTATTGCCATCGGCATACAAAGAGTCGTGCTCGGCATGCTGACTATAGACCGCTTTTTCATCAAACTGTTGTTTTCTCCAGTTAAGTTCGTGATGCGTACTCTACCTCCACCAGACGGAATATCTATTCGACCTATCGTAACTGAGCAACTTTCGTCGACAGCCAACTCTTCGTTACTCTGTACTACTTTTGCGATTTCGTCCGTGACTGTTGACGCATCCATCTTATTCAGTTCCTGCAACGGTACGACGATCGGATCCGTTAAACCATTGTGTTCGATAATTACCCGCGCAAGACTGTTATCCTGGGATCCTTGTCGGACTTGATCCAATACCTCATCGAATAGTTTGTGTAAGTCGTCAGTTATTTCGGACAGTTTTTTGTTTTGAGATTGGTCGTTAAATTTAGCTTCAAATGTCTTATCGATTGCTCCAGTCTTGGCATAAGTTTTTTTCTCTTTTTTGACGAAACGTATACGCTGTCGGGGCGTCGTCGCCAGCTCCGTATTGGTGTGAGGGTCCTGCAACAGCTTTTTGTTGGCTAGTTTTAGTTTGTTCTGTCGACTCGTTGGCATTTACAATGGATGGTCGAGAATAAGATTTTTGGTCAGATTTAGGAGTTATGGTTCTTGGTTCGAGACATTGTTTTTTTGCAGGGGACGGGTTATCATCCATATCTGTTGAAAGATCATCTAGTAAACTGAAATCTAAATTGTCTATTGCCTGATGTTTGGCCTCGTGCGTATTGTAATTTTCTAAGGTCTCAAATACAGTCCCACACCAGGAGCATTTAAGTGAAGATTTTTTCTCGTGGAGGCTTCTTAAATAGTTAATTCGTTGCTGAACACACGGGTCTTCTTCCAATCCATATGTCTCAACAAAGACCAGTAACTGATCCAGAGATGTAAAACAGTTGATTATGTCTGTCAGGATCAAAGAGTCGTCCATCTGTAACATGAACAAATCGTATAACTGAAATATTGCTACACCTGAAATCAACTTTCATTCGCTTGAATCTAAGTACCGACGTCACCATTTTGCCACTATAGCATGTAATGGTAATAACACACTACAACATTACCTTTTAGTAACTTTTGAATTTCTGCTCTTTGTGGTCATCAAATTAAAGGTCTCCCAAGAAAATTAATATCTACCTCTCAAAAGTGGCCACTAACTAGTCATGACGGACACTCGTAATCTCTACATTCATAAAATTACAAATTAACTATAAAATATTATGACATTACCATCGACATATGATTGAAATATTACTGCAAATGGTATTAAACCTTCATTGTATCTTTAAACGATTAGCTGAAAAAAAGTTCTGATTGGGTAGATGTACAAGACAAAAATCACACGAAACACCTGGATATAACCACAAAGCTAAGGAACAGCGTTTTTACTGCTGCTCTCTATCTTGGAATTACCATTTTAGGACAAGTAATAGGCATATTTATTGAGAAGTATAATTATTATAATAAAGAAGTTTTTATTGCAATAAAAGTGTAAATTTTATAAATTTGTACATCACAAAAATATAAACAACAGACAGATTAACAAGTACATTGGTGAAATCGGAATAGAGGTGGACTGTTGAAAGTTATCTTAAAACTTATCAACCAAACAAACCTGAAAAATGATATAAAGGATGCAACATATATTTTTTTAATATTTAAAGACTTAACAAACAAACCACATCGATTAAACTAATTATTCACAACAGTAGAAAAAAGTATTCATTAAAAATATGTATATCTTAAACCAGAGGCTCCCTAGGCAACTTGGACCATTACTAGAAGATACCACATGCCAAATTTGCACATTTGGTCTTTAATGGCCAAGTTAATAATTTCACCACAATGTCTCAAATATATGTTAAACAACTCATAATCATGATCATAGAATTCAAATTTGAGCCATTCCTATCTTAAAATAAGGCCATACATGGCTTTTCAAGAAACTTCTATTTTTTTCAGTAATGGCAACCATTTGGATATAGGGTAATGCTTTCGAACAGAGTTTTTTTGAAGGAGAATGATCTAAGGACTATTACTACCAGTTTGGTTTCAAACTGTCTTGATGGATTCAGACAAGATTTTTGAATGATATTGCTTATGTATATTCCAGCAACACCAGTCAAGCTGTAAATTTCACCCCAAAACTGGAAATATATTTTAAACAACTTATAATCATACACTAACAATTCAAATTTGAGTTGTTTCTGGCTCAAAAAAAAGAGGTATGGGAATTTTGAAGAAACTTCTCTTTTTCAGTAACGATGACCATCTTGGATGGAATACAGTGCTGTTGGTCACTTGTTGGAAAAAGGACAACTTTAGGATCATTCCTAACAAGTTTGGTTTGAAAAGGCTTTATGGTATAAAACGAGAAGATTTCTGAATAAATCTTTACTTATTTTAGCCTAATTCGCATACTCTGAAAATATCATCAGTCATCCTGGATGTAGGGCAGGGTCATTGGACACAATTCTGGAAGAAAACCATACAAAGATAATTCCTTCAAGGTTTGGTTCCAATTGGTCAAGTTATTTCAGAGGGAAAGATCGTTAAGTACCTTTTACCCCTATGTTCTATTTATAGCAATGGCACCCAATGTTGCTGGATAGATGGTAGGTGGACTTGTTGCACACAATTTGGAAAGTAGATTAATGAACATTCATGTCAAAATTAGTTCAAATTGGCCTGGTGAATTAAAATTTTTTTAAAAGTTTACAGACGACGACCAACACCAAGTGATGGCAACAGCTCACCTTGGCTGACTTTTAACCAGGTGAGCTAAGTGGCATGTGAAATCTCAATTATTCATCAACTAAACAAGAATATGAATCTTAACACTTAATCACAAGCAGAAAAAAAAGTATTTATTAAAACTCTTTGAAACCTTCAACTAATTTAATCACAACCATAAAAAAAGTCTAATAATTATATAAAACAACAAGCAAACAAACAAAAAATGTTTTATAACTGCAACAGGTTTGGTGTTGACTGGCATCGTCTCATATCCCCCACTGGTCTGCGTGGTGCTGTAGGTGTTGTGAAAACATCAAGCGTCTGATGACATCCTGGAGTTCTTCTTCTCCTGAAGCCTTTCACAATCCGGGTAATAACATAAGCGATACCTCCCATCACTACGCCACCAGTGAATACACCCAAATGCCCTGCAGAAATAGACATATAATAAAAGTTGTGAACACCCGCTATAAGGATATTCAGTACACATTTTTTTTATATTTCGGCATTTTAGTATTTTGTCTAATTTTTGACATTTTCACTTTTGCCTACATGTTAGATGTGTTCATGGATTATAAGAGACTACGCAGTTTGTGTATTTACTTATTTTTTCTTCTTTTTTTTAATTTAAAAAATATTCTAAACATTATAAAATAAGATGTCATTTAGTTTACAATCTATACCTGTCATAAAACATTTAATATCCATGTAGTTAACATCTTACTGTTGTGAAAACACTTTACTGTTTTGTCATATACATATGTGTATTCAATTTTTTTTTTTTTTTTTTTTTTTTTTTTATGGTTTTGGTTTTTTATAAGGTGGAAAAAAATTGAGTCAACTAAAAATATTCTCTGTACCTAACATAGTTGTTGAAGAATAACATTCTCCAACCTCCTCCTCCTCTTTGTTTCTATCAACTCTCTGCCTATCCTCCAGCTGCTCTTCTTCTTCTTCCCACAGTCCTAGTTCCACATCTACAATTGTGAGGATCTTAACCCCTTCTTCCCCGGGATATTTTCAACAATCTTTCAGGCTTAAAAGGTGTACATTTTTATCTGATAAATATCGATTTTATGGTTACAGTAGCAACATTCAACCTAAAAGACAAAAATAAAATATCATCGTCTATTTCTTAAATGTTCATATAAAA
>JAOXYI010514700.1:0-15585 GCA_028566495.1 Lithophaga antillarum
AAGGAGGCTTAATTTGGGGGCATTTAACATTTGCTGAAATTAACAAAATAAATTTTAAGAATTCAGATATAATCTATTTTCTACATCGGGATCTTAACCATCGCTGTGTTTAATACTGTCAAACTGCTTTTTCAAAAAAAAATATTTAAAACAAGAATAGTTCCTGCTTGATCGTGGAGAAAGGTTCATTTGGAAAGAATAATAAAAAGCAGTATTTTGCAATAATTTTGCTGTATTTCTCTAATGCTGCTTCTATTGTCGGTTTTACACAGAAAAGATCATAAAAGTTGTCTTTCATTTTGCTTTTCTAAAATTTGTTTTACAGAGAATACGTTCCCGAACTCGTTCCGACGTAAATATCGAAATATTTGTTCTCAGACATTTCCCCAATCGTAGCCTCATTTTTGCTGAAAAAGCGTCAATAGTAGTGCCGTTTCCCACCAAAAATGGCAATCGAAAAGCTGTACGTCGCATGGAGTAACGAAATATGAGACAAATTCATATTCTGGCATACTGAAGGGCATACTGCTTTATATGAAATAATTTTTATTATAAGTTGAGAAAAAATGTTAATTTAGAAACAAATAATTCACTGATAATTGCATAATACTTTTAATGTGCTCTCCATGCAACCTTTTATAAAATGTCATTATTGAATCATTATAAGTTGTCTATTACAAGTTTCTCGTTCATTGTAGACTTATTTTGAGTATCTGATCTTATTCACTGGAAGAACTAATCTTGGAATTATTTTTATCTAACTTTAAGACTGTGTGAAATGGTGGTCTGTCCTTTTCTCTGTCGCTCTGGTTTCCTGACCATAGCTGTAGTTTTCCTCATTCCCCAACAACCAAATTTGGCGAAAACGTCCAATAGGTGGGGTAAACACCCATAGATGTAATTATTTGGAATGGAAAGGTCAGAGGTCACTTTTACTGATAATGGGTTTTGCTGACACACCAATATAATGTTTTTGAAACATATTTTCAATGTGCTATATTTTGAAAAAAAGATTTTGCGGCGTCTTGAAGACGACCGTTGGTTTAGTCTACTGTATTAACGAAACAGAAAAACAACAACGGCAACAAAAAGACAATTACATGTAATCAGATTCAACTACTTGTTTTTAACATATCACTCAAACAAATTATAAAAAAAGATTAAGTTTGTCAAATAGGTAAAGGCATTTGTGTACTCTGAATAACCAGATGAATATGAAAAGTGAACGCACTAAAAAATAAAAATTCACCAAGATATGACCACTAATCACAGATAATGAAACATTCCATGAAACAAGGGGAACTATAACTATTCGAACGTCTTCGGAAAACGTATTAAGTTGTGGTTTCTTCTATTTCCCCATTGTACAGTGCATCAGTGACTGTCTTGGTTTTGTGGTAATGTACCATAAACATCTGGACACGTCATATATTGTTAAGGTTTACTTCGGAAAGCGTACGCGTCAATAGTTACTGTTCTTGAAACCATTTCGACTCCCCTTATGTTTTGATCGAAAGGAACACTATACAACTATATACGTTTAAAAGTTTAATCCTTAGAGCAATATACACTGATTAACAAAACATACACAATCTTGTAGAACCAATACAAGTTTTTGACTCTTCCTATTCTAGTATATTTACGAATGTATTTAGCGTGTGCATTTGTACATGATGTAGATGTACGTTTCCCCTCATCTTTTATTACAAAATTGATTCGTTCAAGTTTTTTCCGCTGTTTCACGGATAACTCCCATTTGAAACTTTTGCAAAGTACGGGGCTAAATACTGAATTGTAGATGAATAATAGAGCATACAAAATACGTATCTTTCGATAAGAAAGACCACTGTGAAACATACATGTATATTTTGTAATGTAATATAAAGCAAAGAAGAAAAAAGTATCTGTTTAGTGGGAGCAAGTCAAAACATAGAAACAATAAAATATAAAGTGAAAATGGTACAATAACAAACAATAAAAGGAAGATTTCGGAATTGTTAATGTAGGCAAGAATCCATTTTATGATGTAATATACATGTATCTTTAAATAGCAAAATTCACATCGAATCTTTTATATGTTTTAGGAGAAATTCTCCGTACAATAGCAATTCTTCCTGCTGCTATGTTTGGCGAACTTGATACTCACAATATTACAGAATCCGTGCGACCTTTCATAGGACAAACCTATTATCGTCCTGGACCGATGACCGCTATTGTGCACTACTGTTATGCATGTAACATCGCCGTATTGTTTGTGAAAGCGATGGAAGCTTTACAGCGCAATCCAGATTTGGGCGGGGAAATGTTCTTCGGTGCTGATGATACGCCACCGGCAACTTTACGGGGAACCATCAAACCATTTTCTAACCAGTTTAATATCAATATAACCACATGGCATATTCCTTATTGGCTGATAATGTTTCTGATGTTTCTTGTATATTGCGCGTTATATCTGATCCGATTCGTCAAACCGACTGGCTAATTTAACGTTTACATCTGGAAGCATTGCGTTTTTGAATACGACATATACAGTAACATATGACAAGCAAAAACTCTACTGGGATATAAACCTTTGTATGACTATGGAACATCAATTACGACATCAAAGGAATATTATGCTACTAACATTTAATTTTGAAGTGTTTAATTAATAGAAAAGTTCAGGAATCCAAGTCTGAAAAACATATACATATAACAGTCATGAGAGATGGATTGCAACAATGGACGAACGTTTTTATATGCTGCATCTTTTAATTCCTGATCCGAACTCGGAGAAGCCTCAGAACTGTTTCGTTGTTTGTAGTTCAGTGATTTTGGGTTAAGGTATTTTCTTTGCTGTGCTTTTTAATTTCGTCTCTGAATTTGGGTTAGCCTCTTGGCACAATCAAGATTAATTACTTGGGTTTTTAACATAATGAGGTCTTTGCTTATTTTGTCGAAGGTGACAAGATATCTTTTCTCGATGTACATGTAAATGCCTTATCCGAATTTGTGATAAGCTTCTTATGCAAAGTTTACACAAGACTCAAAACCTCAGCATTATACATAATCCTGGAAATATCTGAATTTAGATTGCCATTTTCATCTAAATTTGGGAAATCATATTTTTCATGGATTTCGTGGTTCAATCAATCTACAAAAGTAAAGCCCAATGAAATGTAAATTTTAAATAGAACTGTAAAAAAATATCGTAAAATCCTCGAATTTAAGAACCTGTGAACCGGTCACTTTCTCCTAATCCACGAAAATTCGGACCCACTAAGTTAATTACTTCGCAGTACTATATTTACTTTTCAATAGTACTTCATCTAGTTCTAATCAAACTTGTACGACTGTCTGTCCATCATACTGTCTGTAACTACTTAAAACATGAACATCTCTTATCCGAAATACAACAAGCTTTTTCGATTGACAAACTTTCATCATTGCCTGGAAAGTGGTATGATGAAACAAGTTTACTTCAAGAGAATTTTGATTCAGATTTGTACTAGCTTTGTGGCTAAAATTCTATTTTCAAGTTATCCATAACACAAGTGTGCTGAGTATATGAAAATGATAGATAGGAAATGCCATAGAGTGTTGGTTACATCTAATTGTGGATAAACAACAAGCAAAGCGTGTATATACATGTTGTGTATTTGTTTTTGTTTGGATGAAGTGTAGGAATATGCGACTCCTCAAACCGATGATGTTTTGAATCATTCATATAGGTACACATATATAACGTGATAGTTATGCTAGAATTCCTCATAGATATTAATGCTTTTGACTTGCGAGGCAGATCATCAGTATTTCGTTCAAAACTTATTATGATCCACTTCTAAACAAGTATTCATGCATTCATACCAGGAAAAGTTCCTTCAAAATCTAGATTAGCGATGTCAGGTCAGTATCGCTACAATGTAACAGATATATTAATAAAATGTTTTCTGTATCGCCGATTTCTTAACGTGGTTTCTGTAATATTAAAGAATCACAGATACGGCTTCCACTTTTTCATTTCTAGACATATATCATATATTTGACTATAGCGGTAATCGCTATACTACCTATTACGACAATCGAGATGATTAACATTTTCATTAGTTTCCATGAAAGCGTTATTCTGTACACTGTTGCATATTTCCCATTTCATTACTAATGCCAAAATCTTAAGATCTTATCCGGAATTTGTACATTGTATAGCGACATCGATGTAGCTAACTAATGGCTTTCATCTTCAGTTGTCTGTCCTTTGACCGTTAAAGACATAGAGAAAATATTGTTGTATCGTCAGGGATGCAGGATAACATTGAAGATTAGATCCTAATTTTGTGTACTTCACTGGCTTTCGACTAAGAATGAATACTAATATGGATAAAGTTCAAGATTTCATCACCACATTATTTTAACGTACAAATGGGGATATTGATTTGTTTCTGTAAATATCACATTTCAGGTTGTCTATAAAAAGTCAGGAATATTCAGGTTATACAACGTTTCGTCTCTTTGTGCATTTTAAACCGAGCAATCTTCCCGGAGTTACTAGTTTTTAGCTCACATGACCAAAGGGCATGTGAGTTTTTGCCATCACTTGGCGTCCGTCGTCCGTTAACTATTCACTTTTTAATCTTCTCCGAAACCAGTGGGTGAATTAAACCGAAACTTTACAGGAATGATATATAGAAGTTCCTTTATAAAGTTTCCTCATTTTATGCTTATTAGACAACTAACATGGCCACCATAAGCAATTCTTGTTTCTTATTGGCTAAAATGAAAAAAAAATCTTCTCTTCTGTAACTTTAATACCAAATGAATTATTGTAGGAATGATGTATGGAGGTCCTTTACAAAGCTGTCCCATTTCGTGCCGAAAATCTTCTCTGAAACTACAAGGTCAAATGAATTGCTACTTTGTTAAAATGGTGTATAGGATGTCCTTTACAAAGTTTCCTCATTTCATTCTGATCTGACATCTAACATGGCTGCTACAGGCAATTCTTGTTCTGATTGGTTGAGTTTTTCTAATCTTCTCTGAAACGACAAGGCTAAAGGAATTATATCTTTGTAGGAATGATGTTATTGAGGTCATTTACCCAGTTTTCTCATTTCGTACTGATCAGACATCTAACATAGCCACACAGGCATTTCTTGTTTCTGATTGGCTGAAATTTTAAAAATCTTCTCCTTTAAAACTACATAATCAAATGAGTTATAACTTCGTAGAAATGATGTATGGTAGGACCTTCGCAAAGTATCCTCATTTCGTGCCGATCAGACATCTAACACAGCGGTCAAAGCAATTCTTGACGGAAATTTTAAAAATCTTCTCCAGACCTGAAATAACAAGGTCAAATAAACCGTAACTTGTAGGAACGATATACGCGAGGTCTTTACAAAGTTCCCTCATTCCCTACCAATCGGACATTTCACATGACTGCCATGGGTAACTTTTGTTTCTAATTAGCTAAACTTTAAAAATATTCTCCTTTGAAATTACAAGGCCAAATGGATTAATTGTAACTCTGTAGCAATGATGTATGATAAAGCTTTTGAAAGGGTTCCTCTTTTCATGCCGATCATACATCTAACATGAACTTCACGGTAATTCTTGTTTCTGATTGATTGAAATTTAAAAACTACTAAGCCCAATTAGTTTTAACTTTGTAGGAATGAATTGTATGGGGTCTTTTACATTTTTATACATTATGTGCCGATTTGACATCTAACATGGGTGTCATCGGCAATTCTTGTTTTTGACTGGCTGAAATTTAGAAAATTTTCTCCTTTGAAACTGCAAGGCAGCTGGAACTGTATCTTTTCAGGAATGATATTTGGAGGGTCCTTTACAGGGTGTCCTCATTTCATCCTGTTCTGAAATCAACCGTTTATTTTGATGCTGTAGGCCTTTAATTTTTATCTGAAGTACAAAAACTGTTGTAAATAAAAATAGAAACGACACTACGTATGCAAATTAGGCATTATCTGTTGCTTGGTAAACGATACATGCTAACTCACATGAGCCTCTAGTTATCCAGTCTTGATTCCTGGCCTTCGTTTGACTGATGGGTATATTTGTTATTCTTGAAATTAACTCTGTTAAGAGTTTATTCTAATAAACTGTCCAACTTAAAGATTCTCTACTTGCGGATCATTATTACTATTATTATTACATTTCTTCCCCCTTTTTGTTTTTGTGTTTTTTTTTGGGGAGGGGGCGGTGTCGTATTGTTTTTTTTTTTTTTAGTTTTTTTGCTTTATATATAAAATTTAATATTTATTTAACTATTATTTAAAAACTTAATTATTTTATATAAAAATGCCTAGTTCTTGCGGTAAACATATTTGATCTAATATGTATTAATAATGTTGTCATAATAATATTTCAGCGATTTCCGAATTAACCGAATTAAATTTTCAGCAGAGAACGAATAACTTCGAAGCTTTTATATAAACACTGGAAAGTACTATTTTAGGAAAAAAATAAATGTGATTATGGAATGACAGATATTTTCACTAAAGCAATTGTCATCAAAAAGAAATATTCATTTTATTTGATTAAAACCTTTGCATTTTGCACGCGACTACACTTGTAACTTTAAGTGTATGAAAACAAAAATTAAAAATCCATTTGCGTAGAAGATAACACAGAAAAATTCGTCTGATTCGTAAGGCCCATGTGATCTATTGCCATCACTTGGGGCCCGTCGTACGTCCGTCGGCTTTAGCTTTTCACATTTCAATCTTTTCCTCTGAAACCAATGAATAGATTGGAAGCAAAGTTGACAGGAATTTTCTTGGATGGTCCACTGCACAAGCTTATGCTTTTCGTTCCGATCTGAAATTGAGCATGGCCGTCAGGACATAATGCGTTCTGATTGGCTGAAATGTCAAGGATCTTCTTGTCAAAAAACACAGCCGTTGGAATTGGTATATGGTGTGAATGATCCTTGGCTGGTCCTCTTCCAAGTTTATGTTTTTGGTGCCGATCCAAAATACGAAACTGCCGCCAACGCAGGGCATAGATTATAAGAGAATCCAGAGGAAAATACGTACAAACAGCTTCTTCTCAGAAACCATAAAACATATTGAATCAAGAAAATGTCTCCTTCACAAAGCTTGTGTTTTTGGTGCCGATCCAAAATCTAAGATGGCCGTCATCCGAGAGACTAAGAGACTAAGATTAACACAGAACCCGAAAGGAATATGTAGAAACAGTTTCTTCTCATAAACCATAGAACTGATTGATTCACGATAATGCATAAGTGATCATGTGATCGTCCTTCGCAAAGCTTGTGTGGTGATCCAAAATCCAAGATTGCCGCCAGCGTGGGATATAGTATAACATAGGAAGCTATAGCCAATACGTACAATTAGCTTCTTTTCAGAAACCGTTGAGTAAACTGAATCAATGTTATGTATAAATGATCACATTAGGGTCTTCACAAAGTGTCTGTTTATTTTTTATATAGATCCGGAATCCAAGATGGCCGTCTCCGCCGCCGCGGGACATAGTTTAGCATAGAACACTATGGGAAATAAATAGAAACAGCTTCTTCTCAAAACCCGTTGAACAGATTGAATTAATATTATGCGTGAATTATCATACGATGGTCCTTAACAAAGTTTGTGTTTTTGGTGGCCAATCTGAAATCCAGGATGGCTGCCACCGTGGGATAAAGATTAACATAGAAAATTATAGGATATATGACACCCCGTCCCAAATATATGTACAACAGCTTCTTCTCAGAGATCATTGAACAGATTGAATCAATATTAAGCATTTTATGCAACTTCATAAAGTTTCTGTTTTTGGTGCCAAGATAGCCGCTATCATGGGACAATTTACTGGAAGAATGCAATCAGAATCTACCAATGAAATCTACAAGGAAGCAAAGTGCAAACACGGAAAAGAAATGTTCTTTCTGATAAAATACACTAAACTGAAATTAAGCTTTTCATTTCGGCATGTTTATATACAAATAAAATAAAATGTATTCAGAAACATTGAGGCTGAATATGGCTTGTTATTTTCTTATTGATAAATCCAATGATACAAACAAACGTTACAGTGTATGGCTTAATACTCAACAAGTACGCATTCAAACCAAAATTTTATTTTCCATGATACGTATCATTTCACTATGGCTAATATTTTTTCATAAAACTAAGACATAATCTTCTGTCTCTTATATCACCCCATCCTCCATATGGAGTGATCTTACCCCTTTTATATGGTGGGTTGCTCGTTACCTTTACATTCTTGGGGAATAAATGTCCTATATTGGACTGTAGATTTTTTCTGATCTGTTTAACTTGTTGTTCCACATCACAATTTGCTTTCTTGAAATGAATGCCACTGATAAAAAAATAAAATATTTTTTATGCATGGAAACCTGAGAATATGGATGAGTTTATATCGCTTGTCCTTTCCACTTGTAATATCTATGTTAAATATGTTGCTTTGATCGCTGTTGGGTGCTGAGCGTAGCACAGGGGATACGTACCATTCCTGAGCACCTGGTTGTACTCCCGATTTTTGCGGAAGTTAGTATTGTCCAAGTTTTTGTTTCTTTACCATTTTTTTTATTTCGTCATCGGTGTCACGTGTCATCCGGATTGTGCTTCTTGTTTTAACACTCAACTTCTGTATCTACTGCTGTTTTGATAACATTTTATTGTTAACTTGTTGCTCCTTTTACAAGCATATTTTAGATATACGACTTGGTGTATCAGGGACAGTGCGCAAAATATTTAGTTCCACTTCCACCTACATATCACTAGCTTACCACCTCGAAAGTGAATTCGCACTAAAGAAAAAATCGAATATGCACTGAATTCGCACAAAAGGAGAAAAAACTGATATACATTCGTTTCGTATTCCATGTGATAAAATTTACCGGAAATTTGAGTTGAGGACGGTGACTGTCTATTGTTCTCTGCTTTCCTTAACCAATTTAAAATTGGTCATTACAATATATAATGTAGTTTTAAAAAAACACTGCTGAAGGTCGCTTGAAGCCCTAAACAATCAATCAACCAATCATTCTGTATGCGCAGCGGTATAGGTATTTATCAGGTGTGTCTGAACAGATCACTGTCCTCTTCCTCCAACGGTTTAGATTTTAGGTCTGATTGAGAGTGATCTTTACAACTAGAATCTATAGCATAAACCTTTAGTATTTACTTGTCGAGAGTCGGGGTTTTACGCATACAGAATTAGTTGATCTTATTATTTAAAAAGCAGGAACAAAAGTAATAGAACTATTTCTTTGATGCTTTCACCTATCTTTTATGTTAATCAACATACAACTCTTACATGCGTATTATGTTCAAGTGTCTACGCCAGTCTCGACATTTATGTCCGGAAAGTTATTCTTGATTTGTGCAAGTATATTTCGAAGCATTAAAAATTTAAATTGAATTTAATATTATAGGTAAAAATTAATGTCGTTGAAATTGTGTAGATTGAAAAAGAGTTATGCGATAGATTATTCAATGTTTCTAATATATTTTTTCTTTCTATTTTACGAAAGATGCTCTCATATTAAGTAATAGCTATATCCTATCTTTTTAATAAGACGTCAAAATATTTTAATCAAAAGAAGAAACAACTTACCATACACCAATATGAAATATTCTGGTGGCCTTCAATGACATTATTTTTACTTTGTTTGGAATACAATTCTCACTTAGATATTGAAATGACCAATCACGACTAGCGTCGTCATAGTAACAAAATTCCTACAATGGAAAAGAAGTAACTGTATCAATGCAATAGAAGAGGGTGATACCGTATTATTATCTTTTTCTGATTCTTGTCTTCAACAAACCAAATAATTGCCCAATATTTTATAATTATTACCATTTCTGGCAGATACGCAATGCATGCGAGGTTAATTTCACAGCAGAAATATGCACGCATGCTAGAAATAAATATGGGATAGTCTTTCTTAGATATGTATGCATGTCAGAAATGAGTACGGGATAGTCTTCTTAGAAATGTACGCATGCCAGACATGAGTACGGGATAGTCTTTGTTAGATATGTAGGGATGCCAGAAATGAGTACAGGGTAATCCATTTCAGACAACGCTAAACTGATTGATTCATTTGAAGAAAAGGGTACGCAAGTACAGACTGTCATGGGTTTCAGGGGAAAACACTTGACGTGATCATAACTAGTTATTAATTTTACATATGTTATCCATTTTTCTGACGTCACAGTGTTGTTAGAACAGCAGATTATTTTTCAAGAATCCACGCTTGCTTTTTATATCACTATATCCTGACTACACACAGCTTCAAGTTTATTTTTGCTCACGAAAGTTACTATGCTTGTAACTCAAAAACTGACTTTTTTGACAGGGATTCAAACCAGTACCGTTTACTCTGTTCAAGCTTAGATAATACTAGCAGGTTTAGACTACTCTGACCACTGACTGGGATAGTACATTTAACGTTAATATATCTCTTTAACATAGTATATTTATATGCACTGCATATTTTATTGCACTCCTGTTTTCAGGATATTATGAATTACCATCTACGAGTTGTGGTATTAACTTTCACATTTCAGATATTCCGCCATAATCTATCGAAGCTAGTATTATACAAACGAGTCGACGTAAACGGAAATTATTAATCCAGCAGACCTTAATGGTCAGTAAATAAGGCTGGAAAGTATATACAGACAAGAACCGTAGGTTATCAATTTTCCAGATAATAAAATATTAAAAGGGATAATATTCATGTTCGGGTTACTAGATCAGATACAAAAAATAAAATAGCTATGTAATATATCTTCATAAAGTTAAAATTCTTTTGAAATGGATTAAATAAAAGAATGAACCACACACGGTAGATTTGTAAATATTAAAAGACTCGCCTGGCGGCGCTCGTGGTTTATTTGTTAGAAGTCTACAGTTGTCTTATATTCTCCTACACATATTATCTTGCATTCTGCGTGTAGATTATCGTAAAATATCAGCCGCGAGTCACAATATAAAGACCAACAATGTCTGAGCGAAAGAGACTAGCGAATTGCTTAATACTTTTTGTTGAGTGTCTAATATTTGATCCTATCTATTAACAGATAGTTTGATAATTGTTTATCGTATTTTCACTGTTTTAGACTTTTAAATCTATGGTTTTAACGACAGATTTGATAATTTAAATTGAAGTTCGGTTTTGATAACTTTCTACATATAAAGCAGGATAATTACTTGCCCAGATTTTATTGTACATATATAACGTTTGTTTTTGTACATATATGGATGAGTCATTAAAAGCAAATAAAAACAGTTTATTCAAAAATCTGTTTCAAAAAGAAAGTAAAGAGTCAACAGGCCTGAATTGCCTAAATACTAAATTCGGACTTAATTCAAATCTAAGAATTTTGAAGCAATCTTGAAGCCAGAATTGTAGCTTCTTCAGTAAAAGCTACAATTTAGTATACAAATGTAATCTATTGTATTCTAAATTCATGTTTATACTTATGAAGAAATCTTTGACTTTCAATTTACCGCCATATATTTTACGACAAATTATAAGTCCTTGTTGTTTTCAAATATGCTGTCTGGGCTACCCCAACTGAATAGTGTTTGGGTTCAATCCGTTTTGGTTTTTTTATTATTTTTTTTCATTTGTATGTTTTGAAAATGTACGTTTATGCTTCCGCAGTAGCTTTCTGTTTCATAAATATACCAATATATTATTCTCTGCTTCCCGATTTATTGCTTTCCTCGACACGGAGAACCCGACGAGAATAGTGATATATATAGTGTCAAGTCCGAAGTTAACACCAATCAATGTGTTTCATTTATATTATATCAAGATTGGAGTGATTTTTTCTCCAATCAGCACGATGGTAGCCTTCATTCCGAAGTCACGTCCGGCGATTGGAAGACGGTAATATCTTCCTAACCTTGGTGACGGTTGTACTTCAAAATTACTTACCAGAAACGGCTACAGGCGTTAACTTCTTGTCAAATAAATCAAATTCGGAAGACTATAAATGCACATTGGCCTTGTACGACACTCTATGACCAACTGTTATTGTTGCCTAAGCTAGCAGTCCAGTGAATGGGAGCACATTTTGATCCTCCTGCTTTACTAAATTACTTGTTGTCCCTTTTCCTTTCTGTGTTTAATCTAGTGGTCATCGTATGGGTAACACAACTGAACACATTTGTACCGTGTTTTTTTTTGTTTTTTTTTTTATCAGAGACTCGAAATAGAAAATGGGTGAAGGTACTCATCAGTAAAACCGGTTTAATCTCTCTCTCCACTACTTAGAGCATGTATCACGTCACTCTGTTGTTTCGTGTTTTATTTTTGGAGAGAAGTGATGCTCCAGTTTGCTGTGATATACTTTTCTGTTAACCCTACCTGTTATCTTATTTTTAATATCTCACATGTAATTAAATGCACTTTTGTTTTTGGTTTTGTAATATCTTTACTTTCTAATTCTTTTTTGTTTGTATCGTTGTTGTCTAATTATTTATTTGGTACGGTCCTTTTTTTATTTACTTATTTATTTTTGCATAATCACTTTGTCCTCAATCAATAATCTCACTGATTTTTGTAATAAGACTACAGTTTCTACATCGTGACATATTTGCTATATTTATGGAACCTGACTTCCAGTGTTTTAATATTGTATCAAAATATTGTGGTTCCTGACTTCATTCATAGTCAGATAAACTTTCCAATTCTCTGTGTCTTTGTTACTTTATTCTTATACCACAAATACCACAAGTGAGAAAATGGTTGGCGAAGGACAAGGTATGGTATGGGCCCTTTTTGGCCCCTGAAATCAGGCTTACATGATAGTTCCAAAATTAGAATAGATTTAGTGTTAAATGCTTATTCTTTGAAAAATTGAAACGTTTTTATGCAAATTAGTGGTTTATGAAGTCTTAATGATCTAATGAACGTGTCATCAAACAACGTTTTTGATCAAAACTATCAGATTTCGGCCATTTTTCACTTGTTTTTGATATAATTAAATATGAACAAGCGAGTACCAAAAAATATATTTTTACAACCAATGTATCCTATCAGTATGCATCTTCTGATGAAATATTTTTTCTGGTACTTGCTTTTGCTAACATTTTATTTTAAATAAAACCATCCAAAAATGTAATATTCTGCCATTTTTGCACTTTCGGTAATTTTTAATCCCAAAATCGAAGTATCTACTTCACAAATAAAAATAAAATATGTCCATTCAAAAACAAAAAAGACTTGTGCAAATTTATGTGTGGTAAGTGATTATTCCGGCAGTTTTTAATTTTATAATTCTAGGAAGCCTTATCATAACTTGTCCTTTACTTAGTTATGTTCCGTAATCTACTTTCATGTCTTTCGTCTTAATATGATCTTTTATTCATTTGTACCAGCAGTTGAAATGTATGCGAACTGTGTTTTGCCAAAAAAAAAACTTATTATGAAAAAGTCTGTAATGAAAATAATAATTGCTTTTTTGAGTGTCGGAAATCTGTACATGCAAAAATATAAAATAATCAAAAGCAACTACCGGCATATCTGGCATTTAACATACAATTTGTTTAAAATTTTGATAAGAAACACAATCAGTACTCTATATACTTGTATGTCTTGACCTGATCTGAATGGTCTAGACAAATACTCTATGTGTAAAAGATGATTTGTTTGTAATGTCTGTGTGACTTAATAGGTATGAACTGTCAGCAGTTAGCCTTATAAGGAAGCTTACTGATTCGTACATAAAGGCTTATTCCCCTTTACAGCCACAGATTGATATTCGATGTACATCTATATGTACTTACAGGTGAACAAGCTTTTATTTCGTTCCATAAACCCCTGGTAAAAGCATATCCTCTCCCGAAAGTTATCCAGTAGTGAATTTCAATCTTTAAAATAGGATATTTTATCATTAATTTTTTTAGCAATTAATCTTATAGCCATATATTTTATATAATTCTCACCAGTTCATATGTATGCTAGAATACAGTTTTTATTGTTTTATCGAATACCACAGAGGCCTTGGTGGACAAGTGGTGAGGGTCGCTGACTCATGACCACTAGCATAACACCGCTATTATGGATTCAATCCCCGCTCAACTCTCTAAATGTTAAAGTTTCCAGATACCTACCACAGGTCGGGAACCTAAATAGCTTTCCTGGCTTTCCTCCCTTAGTCGCGATGTAGCTGCAGAATGCTGTAAATGACCACCAAACTCCTAATATCAACTGATATTATTGATGTCATTAACGTGTTTATACATATTATATTCAAGTGAATGTAATTGACGATATTAAGAGTAATGTGTTTCAATCTTTCACGTTTCAGTATCATCTTAATATACTACATTGTTCACTTTCTTCTCAATTTCTTGGAAGGTTGTTTATGTTAGCAGCAAAAGGAGTAGCACCACGAAGGACATAGTCCACCCTAAAATTCGGTATCTTAAATATTCACTTCTAATGAACAAAAGAAGTGGTTGGCGTAAGTTTTACATGTCATAAGAAAATGACCTTCAAAAGCAAGGTCATACTTAAATTGTCCAGGAAAATGAATATTTTTGTGCAGTTCGAGCTCTGCTTTGATATGAAAAACCTAGTCACATTCATTAACCAAACTAGTCTCTATAAAAAGAGAAATACTTCATCAGTTCCTCACACAAAACTATTTTTGCATATGTAATGTGGCAAACATCAAAGTACAAATGTAACTAATATTGTGATTCTTAGAATGGTATCGAAACATGATGACATAATAGTGACGTCATTTATAAAGAAACGTGCCTTCTGTTCTCGTGACAATATCCTAAGTTAATATTTTCAGTCATTTAAAAAGAATGCAAAAAATTTGGTTCCAACATCGGAACGTTTAGATCTTTATCCATTTAAAATCAGTATTTATATATGTTTAAATATCAAAAAATAGTTTGAATTCGCCGGAAAAGTTATATAAACCTGGAAACCTACTAGTTATTGATAAATTCCCTATGTTGTAAAAGATTGTCCTGCTCTTTTTAAGTTGTTAAACTAAATATAATAATAATAACCTTTCCTGAATCTTGTTGATAATATTGATTATCATGTGACTTAATGTTACCAATCATGTACATATTGCAATCATTGTACAAGCTACAAAACAGAATAAATTGATTACGTATTGATAAAATCAAACGAATAAAACAGATTTAGTAGATTATTTGAAAAATGATTGTCATATACATGTGTATTAACAGGAAACATCTAGTTTGTGAGAATCTGGATGTACTCACATTTTGTAAAAAGAGGGGATTTAATTCTAGTGTGCTCTATTCTAGATTATCTAATGTACGGATTTTAGTAAAACTAGAACTATAGATGGATTGTGATATTAATTTTATAGATTTAGTTGAAACTAGAACCAAAAAAAAGAAGGTTCAAAGTGAGCTATTGCCATCACTTGGCGTGCGTCGTCCGTCCGTCATTGTTACCTTTTTCAAAAATCTTCTACTCTCAAACCATTGGGCCATTTGGAGCCAAACTTGGCCACAATCATTCTTAAGGTGTCTAGTTTAAATTATATTCGATGGTTCTGCCGACCAATCAACATGGCCGCCGTTACTAAA
>JAOXYI010515805.1:0-15584 GCA_028566495.1 Lithophaga antillarum
GTGATCATGCTGTCACGGACGGACGATTGTCTAAATATGCCTACATACTGTAACTGGCTAAAATAAATCAAGATAATAATTTAATGAATAATTCTAAACTATATAAACTATTTTACAAAATATAATGTAAGGTAAGATGACACTGATAATTTCGATTTTAAGCGACTTTTGTCCTCCAAATAAAAATCGAAAGAAAGATACTTCCAGTACAAGAGAATTCACTGAATTGAGAATGATGATGGCACTACAAAACTGGTACGATCTAAGTCGGTGTATGGTACCCTACTGCAGGTCATGACAAGTTCGCAAGTAGAAGTTAAACAGCTGCACATGTTCTGTACTCAAACTACCAAGTCCGTTTCCATGGTATTAGGACCTGTCAAAAAACATACTACTGTACTACACTTTAAAATGTGATTGAATTACTCGAGACTTTAATTGTCTCTTTTACACTTTACTCGCAAGTGACAAATTCATTGCTACACTTAATTTGCATACTTTTGCACAACATCCGTGTGTAATTACACTCAAATTACTCAATGCGCATTGCTTATCTTACCCAAGAACCCACATTTTACACTAAGTCTTTCAAACTACTTTTGAACTCCATGAATTGTGCGAACGGTGAATTTACACAATACACTTTAAGATGTACACAAAATACATAAATACCGTTAAAAAAGAACTTTAAAACAACAGCGGAAGCATTTATATGTCCAAATAATACTAAAGTAGCTTTTCGCTTGTACATTTGATGTTACATAGTAAAATGTTTAACTTTTATCGTAAAATTTGCATTGCCACAGCACATATTTTAATGTAATTAACAATAAAAAAATTGAATCTTACCTCAGAAGCGAAATTTCCCACATTACATTACAACAACAAAATAAAGAAATAACATGTACACAGTACACAATATCAGGTCGGCTAACTTCCACGTCTTTGTACGTCGACAAACCTCGTTCAACTGAAGCAGTTTGACGATCGTACAGGTAAAACAGAACTTATATACATGTATCTATCTGAAGAGTTAATATGTGACACAAGCTCATAACAGTCATGGCTGGTCCTATGGATATGTGACTTGTGAACTTCGGTATTCTTCTAATTCTACTGAACAAGAGAGAGTCATTTACATGTAAATTAGTAATGTAATTTAAATGAAATATAGAAAACGAGAGGAATAACTGCATATAATTCAACTATATACCTCTCAGATTATTTTAATGCCGAAAACTGAAATGATAGGAAATATTCTTCTGTGGATGAGATAGACATATACTATATGGAATAGTGGAAGATAGAATTCCTTTATAAGTCCGATATATATGAATTTGATAGAAATTCTTGTGATTGTAATTACTTAGTCATAGATAATTCTTGGAACAAAACTTATATTTTTTTTCAGACATGATGAATTTGACAACAAACTATTTGGTATTAGCGACATCGAAGCCGAGAGAATGGATCCACAACAACGATATGTACTAGAATGTGTGCATATGGCAATGGAAGATGGGGGATTGACTAGGAAAATGATAAATGGTTCGGACACTGGAGTCTTCATAGGTAATATTTACCATGTGTTTGAGCGTTCAAACAAAAATTATAAATAGAATACAGATGGTGAAATGTTTGTTCACTGAACAAATAACAAGTAACTAAGGAATGATGAGAAGTGAGAATAAATATGGCAATTTATTACAATGAAAACAGCACGAAGAAGATGTCAAAAGAGGAATACATGAGAAACAATTTCTTTGTCACAATCTGTCATTCTTTTTACTTGATATTAGTTCCCTGTGATATATGAAATAAAAATGGACATGTTTGAAAGTGTTGTTACAAAATTTATATCTATACAATTATTTTGTTCTCTGTTATGTTTTTTCGTTTGAAGGATTTATGAACGATGATTATAAAGAATCAAATTCTGAAGATTTAGCTGCCATGACAAACTACAGTTTAACAGGTACCTCCCCAAGTATCATTGCTGCACGGGTCTCCTATGTATACAACCTTTTAGGACCGTCGATGTCCATCGACACTGCATGTTCCTCAGCATTAGTTGCAATCGACGTCGCTGTTCAAAACCTCAATACCGGTATGTTTTTGTAAAAGGGAATATATGCATATGTATTTTTTGTGTAAACAAATGATATCGTTTACATCCAAACACACTTTTTTAAAACATATTTATTACTTAAATCCTAGTAGGAAACGCTGTCGAAAATAACAGCTATATCGGCACTCAACAGCTAATCAGTTATTCATTCGGCATTGCATCTGGAACACATAGGCAGGCTTGACATTCCTACAACTTCCATGTCAAAAATCTTTAGGAACTGGTCATTGTTAAATACCGAAAAGCCTTTTAGTTAGAAAGAATACAATGCAGATAGTTTCATGTGACCTTGATCAATATAAAATTTCTAGAAGGACACCGATGAAGACCTTGAGTCCTTACTACTTATAAAGCAAACATTTCCAGCGTGTTCAGAACCGATATACTTGTAATATATGACCCCTGTTTTGTTCATTCTAAGCCAAAATAAAATACAAAAACGTATCAGAATAAAAAACTGTGAGAGGAATTTTAAGCCTGAAGCTAAGTTCGACATTATGGCCCAAAATGGTGTTCTGACTTTCAAATCGAAATCACAATCCCTACGGCACATGTATAAATGGAAAACACTATCAGATGTAAAATCCTTAATAAAAAAATGTAAGATGGGTTTGCGTCACAAGGATGTGTGACGATCGATATCGCAATGTCCCCGAATATTCATTCGACAGCGCAAGAATGATAAATAAATCGTTACCGTTAAAATATTTTAAAATCTTATATCAGTGGTTCAGTGTTGGTCATCTTTGTTGCATTAAAACTAAATACTAAAACTGTTTGTACCTTTCCTTTTTATAATTGATCATATTAATATTTCCCTTAGGTCGTTGTTCTATGGTAATTTGCGGTGGAGTAAACAGCATTTTAACTCCAGATCTATTTATACCGTTAAGTCGGGCACGAATGGTATCACCTACTGGACAGTGTCAAGCATTTTCAGAAAATGCTGATGGTTATGCTAGAGGTGAGGGATGTGGAATTGTTATTTTGAAGAAATTAATGGATGTAAGTACGCAAAAATCACGTTTAAGATTTTGATCAATCCCAGTATTTTGAGTATTGAAACAAAATAATGTTCGCCCTCTTTGTTTAGCATGTTTATCTTGAGGGACAATGTATAATTCGAATTGCATCATTTTTCTTCCTTCCTTGGGCAAGACAAAACTGTAGCACTACAATATCTGGAATATTATGATTTCCAACTGTCATAATTAAATATGTACATGTGCCACTTATTAACTACAACTCTGGTAAATCCAGAACTAGAACTTCTCGATTAATGTTTTTCCTTTTGTTTGAGTTTTGTTTTGACTAAGATATCAAGTGGTCTCATCCCACGTCTAAAGTTACTTTTCTCGTCTCTTTCAACGTTATATACAAGTGATAAATAACGTCGATCATTACACAAGACATACTATTTGCCATGAAATATAATCTAAATGATTTATGTGTTAGAAAGGACGATTTGCGATAAGGCCAATTTTCGGGCCAACATAGAATCTTGTTCTACGGAGTTGAAAGTGAAGAACACGTAATAGATGGAACAGCCTCCTTAATAATGTGGTCAGCAATAAAAATTGGTAATGGGAATTTGGAATAATATGCATACTTTGAGGAAATTTATGAATTTTGTGCTTAACCATTAGAAGAATAGTTATGTAATTATTTTTGTATCAGGGCAATCATTTATTTTTCGATCAAGCTGTATAATTTTATGAAATCGAGTGTTTAATTAAAAAGTATTGAAAACGTAACATATGAGAATCATTAGATCAATTTTGCAGGGATTTCGGAAATAATATTAACTTAATGGTTACATGTAAAATCGGTAAATTTAACAAATAATCGAACTTAGACATGATCAAATTATATTCACCGTTTTCCATATGCTCAGTGTTATGCGTGTGGGTTTAGGGGATATGTCTTCAATTCGATTTCAGTGTTTTGAGAGAGAAAAGAATTCATGTACTTATAAATTCGTAAACTTCATATGTAGGTAATTGAATTTATATATTATAGCTATAGATTTTGGAGTGTTTTACTGGGCCGGAGAGGGGACTTATCGCAAACGGTTCTTGTATGGAAGAATCAGTTTCCAAGCAGAAACAGAAAATTTTCTATATAATTTTGAACCAACCTATCATAGGGGGAATACACTGGGCTTTTATTTTTCCTTATTATCAATAAATTACTGGAAAACAGTACGGCTGAAAATCCATTTAACGTGACTGAAAACTAACCAACATTATTTAAGATAATTTTTATACATCATTTCAAAAGCTGTATGTAATATCTTTTTTCAACATTGAAATGAGAGAAGTTGACCATTATGCCAATTTATCTGTGTAGTTATATAGTCCATGAATTCGAAAACATGCAAAATTTGTCATCTGAAGATCTAATTTATGGAAATTAAAACTAAAAACAATTAGTCAACAGCTAGATAAAATAGCTAAGGGAAAACTGAAAACTTTATACTTTAACCAAAATGTTATGGGTATCTTAAAGGCAGGTTATACTTCAAATGACATTTTTCTTTCTTTTGTACTTCACATAAAATAATCTGCATTTTTTTTTACTATTTAATAATGTAAATTGTTCGGATTTAGTATTGAAGTATTGAAAAGCCTTTTCAAAATAAATTTGATTAAAAAGACTTAACACAGCTTATTCACTTATTCACATACAGTGGGATAGTTAAATGTCCGATAATAAAAATATCCAGTGATCAAAACAAATCCAGAAACCAACAAAAGAATATCAAAGATTAACAACTCCAAGGAAAACGCTTGACTGCAAAATGCATATGGAGACAAGTAAAGTGTAACGTGATTGTTCATAGTAAACATGTTTTTCTTTTGCTGAAACACAGAAACGGAACCTTTTTAATACTCTGAAGTTAAGTAATTATGGATCAATTCCAATACAGAGTAACTAGCAAATGATGTACTAGTATTTAGACCGCATGCGGAAAGTAAAGATAATAGAACATTTTCATTAAACTTCGCTTGCAAAAATTATCGACGCCAAGTGAGCAGTTAAATATAATGAAGTTTTGCTGAGGTAATGCATCTACAGTGTTTGAAACTTTATTTGAGCCTCACTGTTTGGTATTTTCCCAAATTCGAATGAATATTGAATAGTATTGACATCTGAGAGTGAGATTGGTCTACCTCAAGAATTTTATTTGGTGTTCAAGTTTGTAGTATGATTCAAAATGTCAAGATATAATTTTACACAAAACAAAATCATATAAAGTTCAACTGATAAATATAAAAAATATAAGCTGGTGTTTTCTTCATTTTGAAGTAACCGTAAGGCTTTCAACAATGACAAAAAAGTCTTCGACACGCTTACAGTAAAAAATACAATATCATTCATTTTAAATAAATAATGGAATATAAACGTTGATTCATTTAACAAGAAAAATATTTAAAAACACTTTAAAGCTGGCCTTCTCACAAAGCATAAAATAATGCAACTATATAATTCTACAATAATAAAATCCTGTGTTAATTAGATAAGGATCCCTTTCTAGGCTAAACGAGATGGCAATAAGATTTGGGCAACCATTGCTACAGATTGCAATCAAGATGGTCACACTGCCACTCCAATAACAGCACCGTCCGCCAGCCAACAAGAAAACCTTCTACGACGTATTTATTCTTCAAATAATGTGAATCCAGAGGACATCCAAATTATTGAAGCACACGGTAATTTCTGAAATAAGTTTTATTGCCACCTGAAAATACCACTGATATATGAGGCGCGTCAGATAGAAATCGACCTTTCGCAATCACAATACGTGCAATACACATGTAGTATGTTCTGTTTGATGAGGGAATTAGACCAACATGACAGTAAGTATTGATCTGGCATTACATAAAGTAGGTTTCTTACAAAAAAAGAACAGTATTTTACTACGGTTCTGGAATACATTCGCATTTTTGTAAATCAAGCTGGGTATGATACACCATATACATATACATGTATCGTTTTGCATAAGGTCGATTTCTATCTGACGCGGCTCATATAACGCAACTATAATTTTTTCTGCAGTAAACGAGACTGAGATAGATTCTTTTATTTGTATATTTCTTACAAGATAAAAACAGATGAAAACCTTATTAGGAATTCTAAGTCATTCAATGATTACTCAGAAGTTTGTTTTAAAATTCTCGATTTTTAAAAAAATTGTATCAGTCAAGCAAAGTAAATTTTCTGAATCTTCAATTGAAACGTTTCATTTATGTTGGTTTATTCCAATTTCTGTTCTTTCGTCACAATCAATTGGATTCTTTCTTTACAGCCTGAAAGTAAATTTTGGGGGTAAGGCTTTTAAATATCAAATATGTCAGTTTTTCTTAGTTTATCTTTCTTTTGATCGGAACTTATATATATATTCTGTACAGTTTTCAATAAGTTCACGTATTACAACTTGCATTCGGAATATATTTACAGGAACTGGAACGCCTGTTGGAGATCCCATAGAGGCCAACTGCCTTGGACGTTTTTTCGGAAACAAATCAGAAGACACACATACGGGGACAAATCAAGTCCACATTGGTTCTGTTAAAAGTAATATCGGTCATTTAGAGTCTGCAGCTGGGGCTGCAGGTATAATTAAAATTTTATTGATGATGAAACACAAAACAATTGTTCAATCGCTCCATTTTACTATATCAAATAAAAAGATTGACTTTGATAGGTACCATTTTGTTGTCCCTACACAAAATATTCAGTGGAACGCCGGTAAAAATGTAAAAAGAATGGCATGTGCAAATTGTTTCGGCTTTGGAGGAACCAACTCTCATGCAATTATCAAAGAACATTTAGAGCCCGAAGATACAAAAACGGACATAAAAACAGCTAATGCTAACCTCGTTTTTATTACGGCAGTTGATTCATCTGGCTTAAAAGTATCCCTGGATATATTTAGTAAGGAGATTGCGAACACTAAATGCCTTTTGCGTGACATTTCGTACACTTCACTCTGTAGACGAGATCATTACCAATACAGAACAGCAATTATCGCCAGTGATATAGAAGATCTTAAGATGAAATGCCAAAACCTACGTCAATCACATGATAGTATGTCCAAAGTAAGACTGACTGCACCGCGCGTAATTGCTGTTTTCTGTGGCGTTGGAACAACCTGGAAAGGGATGTGTAGTCAGTTGATGCGACAAGAAACAGTTGTGCAAAACATTATACGTAAAGTTGACAGCATTTTAAGGCAATGGCTCGATTGGTCAGTTTATGAGTTGCTCATTAATTCCAGTGATATATCAAATCCCTTGATGGCTCACATCTCAATATTTGCATGCCAGGTTGCACTTTGGTCTCTTTGGATGCATTGGGGCATCAAAGTAGATGTAGTTATAGGCCAGTCAGTCGGAGAAGTTGCTGCAGCCTATGCTGCAGGATGCTTATCACTCGAACAGGCAGTAGAAGTGATATATTACAGATCTAAATATTTAGCGGATGTTGTCGGAGGTAAAATGTTCGTAGTTGGGAACTGTGATACATCATATATAGAATCTGTTTGTAGTCATTTTCCAGGGAAGGCTTGCATAGCTGTCTACAGCAGTTCCAAATCATGTACCATATCGTGTGATGCCGACATAACTTATGACTTAAAAAGGAAAATCAGAGAGGGATTACCGTCCGGCAATACAGAGTTGTTTTTTGAGAAAGATCTGAATGTACAATGCGCGTACCATAGTCACCATACGGAAAGTGCTGGTCATCAGCTTGAAAAGAGTCTGAGTCATCTAAAGGGAATATCTCCTTTAATACCAATAATGTCAACAGTGAGCGGTCAAGCTGCGTGTAATACAGATTTTATAGATCCTTCCTACTGGAATCGCAATGTAAGCAGACCAGTCCTTTTTAAGCAAGCTGTTCTTTCCGCTGGAAACAAGAACTCCTTAAACATTTTCCTTGAGATAGGACCAAAACCAGTGTTACGTGCTCATTTACGGGATTCTTATAACCAAAATGATGCAGAATGTCTTCCATCAATGAAAGAAAAACACGAGTCAGACACACTTTTAACTACAATTTCAGCATTATTTGAATATGGAGTTGACTTGAACTGGAATAAAGTACACAAAGGTGGAGGTAAACTTTGTGATATACCAAGATATGTCTTTCAACCTACAAAACAACTTTTTATGTCAGACAGACGTCTTCTGAAAAGTCAAGGTCTGGATTCAAAAGGCGGATCACATTTATTCGTAGAGAGGACACCGCACGCAACAGCAAAATTTCAGGTAAAAATAAACCAGAAACTAACCCCTTTTGTTTTTGAACACTTGGTATCGAATACAATCATTGTACCTGGAGCATTTTATGTTGAAGTGGCGCTTGAAGTTGGACAGTTATGTACACAACACAGAACACAAGATATTGCCATTCAAATAGATTTTATTAGACCAATCGTTCTTTCTCCAGGAAAGTCATACAGCGCATCAGTTATTCTGGATATTGCCGATACAGATGAGTTAATAGGTGTTCTACGAAAAGACAAGGACGTCATAGCAAGATTTAAATCTAAATGTAAGAGTGGGAATCAGTGGTTTGATAAAATGGATCTTGATATCGTTCGTCGAAATTGTCCCCTGTTTCAAACTGCAAAGGATACATATAAAACCCTTCGTAAATTAGGCTTCGACTATGGTCGCGACCTGAAAATCCTTGGAGATTCGTTTAAGAATAAGGAACAATGCCTTGTCCAAATACACGTGTCGGACATGATCTGGAAAGATATTAAAGCAACACATTTACATCCAGCAATATTGGACGCTTTACTTCAGACGCCTGGTATTTTGCAGTCTGATGATACAGGTGAAAGAACCCTTTTACCGGCAGGAATCGGTCAGCTTATTTTAAGACGTGGACCTGAGCGAAACATGATTGGATATGCAGAAATCAAGCGAAGATCTAGGAGTGAAATATTTTACAATATGCTGCTGTTAACAAATGATGGTGGTGTCATCGCCGAAGTTAAAGATTTTAAGATAAAATATGTGGGAGATTCTTCATCAAATTCCTCTTTGGAGTACTCAGTTGTATGGGAAGAAGTGGATATCAGCAACACATTGGACTCGCCGAGAAATGACGGAAATAATGGCAGCATTCTTTTGTGTTCATTTGACAGTAATATATTATCTAAAATGAAAGATATTTTATCGGAAACAGAGGTTGAAACACAGTTATTGGATCCACATGCTTCTTTGGATATCCAAAAGAGACTCATCAATTCTAATGTTCGAGCTAATTCTCTGACGACAAGAATATGCTTTGTACCAGGCCATACAATGGGTGAAGTTTTACCTGGATCGACAGTCATACAAACCGTGCAGTCAACATGCGTTGTTATGCTTGCTGTTGTACAGTGCATTAGCACTATAGAAAGAGATATACGTGTAACAATTATCACAGAAAACACCCAAGTATATGATACAGAAGGATGCAATACTGTCAATATTTTCGGTTCGGAATTGTGGGGACAAGTAAGATCTATTTTACGAGAACACAGTACTTTTGATATCCGTCTTGTTGATTGCCATCCATCAGTTCTGTCGGCCATGGAATTCATTGCGAGACTTCTGACACATGAAAGTGAAATCGGTAATAAATACGGTGAATTGATCTTTGCTTACGGTAAGCTGTTTACAAATCACCTGCAGCAAAGTCCAATTGACGATCAGCCACCAAAATTTCGAAATGGGATTATAGATGATTTTTGCAGTGTCGAAATAAAAACACAAAGGCCGAATGACGTTTCAGAGACTTTCTGCATTCTACAACCTCATGAAATTGAAGTTACAAAGAACCATGAACTTCTGATCGTTGAAGAGGCTTGCCTTCATAACCATTTGTTATATCCGACAACCCTTCCTAGTACCAACAACACGGTGGTTACACGGCTAGAACAGAATGAGTCAGGGTTTGACCTTTTGACTTTTGAAATAACTGCTAAAGTACAAAACAGGTCATCACATGTAAATGCCACCAGTGAAATGGTCGTTGCCTGTTATCCAATGAAAGTACAAAGTAAAGTTTCAGTCCCTTCTTCTTGCGTATATCCTCTTACAAATCTACCAGGATACAAACCGGGCATATTACTAATCTCAGTGTTGATGTGCGCATTATCAGACAATGTCAAGAATGGAGACACTGTAAGCATCCTGTGTGACAGAGCAAATTATTTACCAGGAAGAATACTTCAGCTCACATTAAAGAACTCAAGAAATTGCAATGTTCATATTTGTACTCAACACATTCCTTTCCCAAAATCAACAACAATTATTCCATTGAAACAATGTGAAGTAACGGAAATGAAACATATTATCGAGAATAGATCGGTAAAAAGTGTCATCACCCTTGCTCCTTTCCTTAGTCAGGACTTACGGATGATACTTGAGATGGAAAATATTGAAGTTAAATCAGTTCGGACAGAGGATGTCTTATCAAAGCAAAACCTTACAAAAATAAACCCCCTGGTTTTCAAGTTTCTGAGCAAATATCTGCTACAGATAAGGGACTTGTATGATAACGGTGCAGTGTGTAATGAAATTGTTCAAATTCCATGCAAAAGATTTTCGTTAAAGTTTGAAAACATTGGAAAATTCACCTCAATTAAAACACCCGAGGGAATACTGTTTAGAAAAGATTGTTGCTATGTAGTTGTTGGAGGACTTACAGGACTTGGGTGGGAAATAGTTAAGCTTTTACCATCAAATGATGCTGGGGAAGTTATTAGTCTGTCACGTCGCAATGTAGATAATGAAAAACGCAATAAACTGGACAAATTAAGTGAACATACCGGATGTAAAATTCATTCATTTTCAACTGATATATCAAATTTTGACCAATTACATAAAACTTTCGAAAAGATAGAAAAAACTTCCAGATATAAAATCAAAGGAATTTTCCAAGGAGCTGGAGTACTAAGAGATACCTTTAGTACTCGAATGAACGAAAATCAGCTGCATGATGTATTAAAACCAAAAGTTCTTGGGACATGGAACCTGCACCTGATTTCCAAAAAATATCCTCTTGATTATTTTGTGATGCATTCATCAATGACATCTGTGATGGGAAATATAGGACAGAGTAATTATGGAGCAGCTAATGCATTTATGGATTGCATTGCACATTACAGGAGGTTGAATGGACTTAGTGGACAAAGTATAAACTGGGGTCCTTTAGCAGTTGGAATGCTGAAAGATGCAACAAATACAGAACAAATTTTGCGAGACCAGGGGTATTTTCCTCTGACAGTATCAGAAATTAACCAGTGCCTTATGAAAAATTTGCACTGTAACTCCATTCAACTAACGTACGGAACATTTGACTGGAATTTAATTGGGAAGGCGCTTTCGACAATGCAAAATGATCTTGTACAACAGCGATTTTACACTTTGTATGACAAAAATAATTCGTCTCATTCAACCAATCAAAATATATCGAATGATGAACTAATTGAGGTAGTACAAGCATCAGAAAATGAACGGATACAGAAAATTACCAGAATAGTGCTTAGGACTGCCAGTGAAGCATTCACATTAGATGTAGGAATATTACGTAAAGAAACTCTCATTAACGAATTGGGAATTGACTCAATGCAGTCAATGACATTTGCCAATAAACTTCATGATATAACCGGAGTAAGAATTCCTATAGTAACACTAATGTCAGATGATGCATCTTTTGAAAGTATCATTAAAATTTTGAATGATAACATAAAAGAGGCTCCAACGAAAACACGTGCTGAAAAAAATGTTGACAATTCTATCTTCAAATCAATGACACCCATGGAAAAAAAGTCGTACGATGCATATATGTTCAATCCACTTGATCCATCTTTGTTCAGTTTTGCAGACCTGGAGGTTTCACAACGTCTTGCCGACCCTTCAATATGGAAACACATCATGCAACAGATACACGTAAAGCATGGAGCTTTAAGAACACTTTTCTTCCCCAATCAAGAAGAGACACGCTATGGTGTACGGAAACATCTAATGAATCCAGATGAAACTTCGATAGATTTTAGAATCGTTCCTTTGCGAGATTTAAATCACGATGAGAAACTTCCACCAAACATAGAATTGTATTTGTTTGATCCATCAAAAGATTTGCCATTGAGAATTATGTTTGCAAACGAAGAAAACAGATGTATAATTCGATTTGTTTTCAATCATCTATCACTTGATCTTACATCTATATGGATCGTAGTGAATGACATTATAACGATGGGCCAGTCAAACGATTTACCAAGTCAAATAGAAACGGATGTAGCTGTATCCTTAGAACAAAAGTTACTAGTACAAGGCTCAAAACTGGTAAATTTTTGGAAAAAGAACACCCCGAATGTGTTGCCACCAATGTCTTTCCAAGGAATTTCAGAAATTAAATTAGACCCAAATTGCTTCAATTTCACTAAAATATCCATAGACAAACATACTCTGTTGGGCCTGACAAATTTAATGAATAAGCAAAACGTCAAGCTTTTTGATTTCATTGTCAGTTTATATCAACTACTTCTGTCTTCTGAGCTCAAGGTGGATACTGTTACTGTTTTTGCAACCGTGGATATGCGAATACATTTTCCAGAACTTAAGGAGACTATCTGCCGTTTCACAAATCCAGTACCACTATATGTTATGATTGATCAAAAGACAAATTTTTCTTCTTTTATCAAAAGTAACAAGAAATCAATATCGGATGCAATTGAAAATAGCTTACTGCCATTTGACACAATTGCAGAGTGCCTAAAGAACATTAAACCATCTGACGTATTCAGGCATCAAATCATCATGGAACATGTGGCAGCCCTGAAAGATATGCAGTCTAGCGCAAAGAATGAAGCTAGCATAAAACGTGTTAGCACAGGGAACTATTACAACGAAACCGTACTTTACGTCTGGCACGACCTAGAAAATAATCACCTTGACCTCGAATTAGCGTACAGTACTCTAATGATAAACAACACGCGTGCCAAAAACGTCTTAAATATGCTACTTCATATTATTCAAATCGTGATAAAAAATCATAATGAGACAATAGAGTCTTTATTAAAAGCCAAAACAACTGAGTTGGAAACCATAAATAACAGCACATGGAGAAGTGAAACGCCCCTAAACCAAACTACAGTAAAATCAGAAAACAACAAAAGTAGATGGACAGATGATCATTATTCTGACATCAAAAGTGAATCTGGTGGTGACAATACACAGATTCCAGCATTCAGTGATTCCCAGACGGGTATGTCAAACATTTTTAGTACTTATTTCAATACAATTAAGCATGATATTATAGCTCATATACTGACAATTCAAAGCATTTTTGATCAAAGTTGTATGTTTAATCAAGAAAGTAGATCTTGTTTTTGTGGAAAAAAATATGATTTAAACATTTTAATTTATAAACTTAAGAGAAAAGATCTATTTACGAGCATTGAAAATTTAGCTTTATTCTTGAACGTCATTTTGCGATGGACAAACAGCGAAACTACAAACCTTATTAATTACATTATTTACAATAATGTAAGTATATGATTGAAATAATCCTAACTGTTATTAGTACATGTATTACAAAGTCATTGATGTTTTAAAACATCTAATAGTACTGCAAATTCTTTGCATTAATTTTTTGTTTTGAATATTACTCGATAGAATTTTTTGGTCAGGTTTATTAATTAACATTATTTCATCAAATTTTGCGCATTGTAGTCACTGGATATTTCCTGAAGCAGACCAAGAGAGGTTGGGACCATCCAGTTTTTGTCCAGTTACGAAAAAACGAACACGTTCAGGTGTTAAATTGGGGAGTAAACAGACAGAAGCTTTCAAGAACACTTGCATTTGTGAATGTACGAAAAGTGGAAATGACCGAAGTGAACGGTGAGTTGTGTATATTTCTTTTCTGATTTTGGACAAAAAAGCAAATATTGGTGATTTTGTTACGTTACAAGTACTTGTTTTTAGATATATTTCACACCTTTGTAAGTGCTATTTTAGTCAAAGTTTCTTTTGGCAAATTTAATTTTGTTGTATTTGTCTTTACAATAAGTCATCGAAATACAGAATAAGTTTACAAAAGACTTGTATTGAAAGTAAATTTTGTCATTATCTGAAGAATTCTGCTTCAGGATTTAAATAATAAATATGCAAACTGCAATACAGAACAAAAGCTGATTCCAATGCAGCATAAGATTTAACACTTACCTGCAGATCAACAATTACATAAAGCTGGAGATCAAACCTGGAGAAACCGGGATACAGTGCAGTTATATATTATTTAATTACTATTTTCTGTATAAACATTGTGCAAAAAGCAGAATGCTACTTCAAACGATCCGAAGCTGACATAAAGATTTGGTTAGGATTATTAATTTCAAGGCGGAAAATGCATACACGACTTTCATGATCCCTCCAGTTCTGTTTCTGAAAAAAAAACTTTCATTAATTTAATGTTGTATTTGAAGGTGACCTTTTTATTATGAACTGGAATAGAGACTAATTTATAGCATTGCTAAATTGTTGTAGTGACACGTATTCGTTTAACTGGCGCCATATTCTGAATGACATGAACATTTCATCTACAACAGTAACCAACTATCGTGCTATCTGTATTGAATAAAAATAGTTTATTACCATATCTCTGTTTTAAAATATAATATCTTATAATTTCCATTGTAAGACCATTTTTGATGGCTAAAGTTGTAAAACTTAAAATACAAAGCTACGATGAGACAAATACGAGATTTCAAAGTACAAGACATAAATATTTTTTAAACATAGCATCATATATTATGCCCATGATTTAGCTATGAAGACTGGTTAAAATTCCAGTAAGGGCTAATCCTTTACACTCGTTTACGTTGTACTGGTGAGAATTTCTACCTTGTATATTTACACTGTATGTTTATTATAGATATATGTATAGACAACATATATAAATATAAATTTTTAAATTCAATATTGATATACTTTATAGGGAAGTATTGTATGCATATATATGCCAATCACAGAGTCTACATCTTCAAGACCACAGATCCGTCAATCATGGGAAAATTCGCAGACGCTTTAACCCAAAGTGGTGTCAAAAATGACTTCTCTACACTCGTAGAGACAGACAATGTTTTGTTTTGACCGTTTTGATACATGTTTATACTCTATTTAGATGGTGGCCACATATGTTATGTAGTATGTCCTTTTGAATAACATATTTAATTATGTAAATTTTATTTTTGGTTAACATTTGTTACAACATATAAAATGTATTCTAATCTCAATTAAATCAAGATGTCAGAATATAGGAATTTATGTATCATATTATCAATGTTTAGATTTTAGTATAGTGCAAGGTATTTACGCTCAATTTATAAATCTAAGTTAAATAAAATAAGAAGTGTCCTGCACCTTTTTGTGACCTTTGCTGCCGG
>JAOXYI010516913.1:0-25589 GCA_028566495.1 Lithophaga antillarum
TGATTCAAAAACAGTTTTGATTTAATCTTTAAATATTTTCCCATGGGGTCCTGTGTAAAACTATGTTCCGCAGTGGCTACCATCTTGCATTTTCGACTGGCATATTCTATTCCTAAATATTCTGAATATTCATTATAGATGTACCTTTAGTGATTGTTCTATTTCATATTTTCATTTAAGAATAGTATTATATTACAACGGCTTTAACTTCTAGCCTAGATAGTGATATTTTATGAGAGTCATAACGGCTACGTAGATGTACACGCAATGTTGTATGATGATGATAATGATGACGATGACAATAATGATAGAAGTGTTTAGTATTCTACATTGGCAACTTATTGGCTTTAATCGTAAAGTTGTAAATGAATTATTGAAATAACCAGTACAAACATTAATACTTACAATATTATTGTGAAAAAGAAACGAAACAAATGACACCCAAAATCGGAAAACTTGAACTCCTACATAAAAACGAGAGTGAGAACAGATGCATCAATAGGTTAGGTTTCTCCTCTGCTGCATGCAACATCCCTCTTACAAATCCTGTTTACAAGTCACAGTTATTAAGCATTATTTTACAAATGTTTTATTTTACTGTGTTGGGAACGGAAATAATCTATCTATTGCCTATTTCAACCTCTAACAGTAGTCCCCCTCTTATTAGGCCACCCCTTCTGCACTAAAAATGTGACTTGATAAAAGGGGTGGCCTCTGGTGAGGGGCAAATTTAGTATAAATTGCTAAAATTATGCTGAGTGAAGAGGCCTTTGCTGAAGGGTTGGCCACTGGTGAGAGGGGCCTTATAAGAGGGAGACTACTGTATCTGTCTAATAAACTCTGTTACTAAACAAGTACGCCATTGTGGTTCCATTCATTAAATAATACATATATGCTAAATTCCGTACAAAATTCTTAAAGCAGGTTTGTTCCATCCAAATACAGACACCAATTTTACCTTTGCCTTGATCATAACAGGATTCTCTGCTAAATCTCCTGTGGTCCCTCGTACGACACCAGTTTGTTTATATAAATGTAAAGAATTATTTTATCTTGAACAAAAGTACTCTTCTCAAATCATAGATGTATAAGCTCATAGATAAAAGTCATAGACTACTTCAGTAAATAAATTTACTTACAAACATTTTTACCTCTAAGACGATAAACAATGAGATTTTTATATAAGGCAGTCACGTCTAAGTTAAAAAGATATGCAACCAATTTGGATATAAACGTATGATACCAATTTCAGTGCGCACGACATGTGTTTCAGGTATAACCTTCACCATGTACGCTCGATACCAAAAATACTGGGAAGTCAAATACGTAAAACATTTGGAAACATCAAATCAAAAAGGACAATTTTTACAATGTTATGACTATTTTTAAGAAAACTACTACCTTCTGTAATATAACTTAGTGATAGTTTTAACTCATTTCTTATAGAATTTGCCTCTCGGTTTAGTTGAAGTCTCAAAAATCAAGAAATAATGATGTTCAACCAGACAATTTTTTTTTGTTAGAGTGTTTAATGAATAAAAAGTGACACAAATGGTCATATCTTAGTCTATTACTGTAACAATAAAAACTTCTTAGCAGATAACATCAAGTGTTAAAATAATATATCAATTTTTCTTCAACAAGTTCATTTCAAATATATTCTATCTAAATAAAGCCACATTCAAACAACTTTAGCAATAATAAAATAAAGTATGTCCCAAATTTGAATTTTTACAAAAATACCTAAAAAACGGAAGCTAGACCGGACGTTTTGGGTTCGGATATCTTCGCATTTTTTATTAAATTTAATTCATTTAAACGTGCAGCAATTAAATCTGAAATAATTATACGTGTAATAAAAAATTTGAAACGAATCTTGGTGAAAATTAATAGGTAACCCTTTATCATTTAACCAATTGTATGGAAGCAGTATTCCTACAATAATGATGACTCGTGACTGATCGGAGGGATGACTGGACTGACGGATGACTTCTGAATGATCTGACGAGTGACTTCTGACTTTTGAATGATCTGATGTGACTTTTGAATGATCGATGACTATTTCTTCAATGATCTATGACCGCTGACGGATCGCAAAAGTTGGAAGGTTCGCGGTTCCAAGGACTGTACTTCATTTTATAAATCATAAAAAGCTCTATCCATTCAAACTATTGTATCCTTCCTTTTGTCCGTGATTATAATTGAATTTCAAGGACAGATAACAGCTGAAATGTCCAGAGTGTGTTTATGATAAATGTTAGGGAATCAATTCTCTATAGTACTAAAGCTGAATAGTTAATTATAGAACTATACACAGCAGTTTTCAAAATATCTTAATATTTTAATTATACTTCCACATGCTGCAAGGAAAGTAACAAAGCAAGAGATCATAGTTGTCGTTCAAGGGAAATAATTTTCGCAATCTATAAACAAGGGATGTGCCGTCGTAAATGAACGATGGGTAACTATTTTATTTATCTGGAATCCATACAGATATAACTCTAGGAATAGCATTAGCTATGACAGAAAAACACAGCAAAAACACACTTTAACATCAGCTACCGAGATGCTTTTGCACAATCGACGCGGGCAATTATACGTATGAAACAATAGTCACAAGTGCGAAAAAACATTGCTGATTAAAATTAAAAGCAAAGGTGACATTTTTATGCATGATCGTTTTACAAGTAATGTTTTTGACTTTTGGTTTACTCGTGCGAGAATATATAAGCAACAGATATGGTTGACTAACTAGCGTTTTAGTAGACGTTTTGACCCTGATTTACTAAATTATATTAGAAAGTCGAAATAGTTAAAGGAGGAGGTTTGGGCACCATAAATCTAGTTTAACCTCACCACTATTTTATTCTTGTACCAAGTCAAAACATTTCATCTCTCTTTTGTTCTTTCTTTTTTTGTTTGTGTTCATTTGCTGTTTGTGAGGGACGAGGTTGTGCAATTTGTTGTGACGTGCTTCATTATAGGTCTTTCTTGTTTTCTTCTTTTTAACTTTACATGACAAAAGTCCAACGAATTATTACCGGTACATCTTTTAATCATTTTTAGGTAATCCTCAAAACATAGAATTAAATTTGTTACGACTTCAACTAAATTTTGGAGAAAATCAAGAATTATACAAGGTTATTTTCTGCTTATTTTTACAATCTTTGTATTTTATTACAGCTAACTAGACGTAAATGGAAACCTGCCTTCATTTAGCATTTTACATAACGTCCTGAGTACAGTGTCACCTACATCCAGTCGGGATTGTTTGCTCAAGTGTCGCCGACTGCCTACTGCGAAAGGTTAAAACTATGTCTTTTAAACAAGTATGTTGAATTATATTTTCGCAAATAATTAGCATAGCGAACGTTCAAATGATTACTAGGTAGGAACATCGCTGCAAAAAGAAGACGCTAAAATATCCCAATATATGGTTATTGTGTATTAAGCAAACAGAATTTTAGAAGAGCAAAATTTAATGGTAATTTTTTTCATTACTATTTATGATATTTTTAAGTTTTAATCACGTGTCTAGTTTCTGTAGCTACACGTAGTTAAAAATTCCTGTCTATGTGAATTTTATCTTATAATTTACATATATAGGTCATATCACAGTTATCATAAAGATCAAAGATATAAATTTGGTGCGCCAAACGCGCGTTTCGTCTATTTAAGTCTCGTCGGTGACGATCGTGACCAAAACTTTGGGAATGCAAACAAAATCCCAAATTGAATAGCACTGAAAAACCGAAAGTTCAAAAAGTAACGTCAAATTCATCTTAGGGTACCTATGCTTTCAGGGAAATAAACCTTAGTTTTAGGATACTTCTCAGCTGGTTTTTGTGTTTTTGTTTTTTTTTTTTTTGGTTAACTACATAATACTAAGATCGCATAATGTGATCCGTGTCAGACAGGAATCGACCTTATGCAAAACGATACATTTAAACGATGCCTGGGACGTTGCGAAAGACTAGAACGAAGACATACGAAGAAAGTTCAGATCTAATAATTACCAGAAAACAATTACTACTCATGTAGCATGTTAAGTTTACATTACTCCTGAGAACACCAATTATGCTGACTCAGCAATTTTATACTGATTGAATGAATGAATTTCCCTTACCCCTTCACTGTGTATTTTCAAAAACTTACATATTGTTCACTACAATGTAGTTCATTTCGATTTTCACCTGTTTTTGGGGATAAAGTTAAAATTTATAAAACATTCAACTTTTTTATTTGCATTATTTCTTGAGTGTTTTAAAAAGAGTATTCAATTTCGAAATTAATAAATAAATAGATAATATTAATATAAGAAAGGTAGCACGTATACTACGTAACAAACTTTTATCTCAACTACGGATAGGTCAGATAACAGAATCCATCATATAACTCTGGGTGCCCCAGAATGGTACCCTCAGGTCGCAAGGTCGCTCTTCAAAACTACGGTAATTCTCAAGGTCAGTTTTAAGGAACATTTCGGACTTTTTTGTATAATTTTAAGACTGGAGAGATCGCAAGTCGTTTTATTTGCATCAATAGGTCACCAGATTGCCTTAAAGACCCTACAGTCCATAGGTAAGATTTGACCGTTCTGGAGCCTCACTCTGTGTATATGCATAATATTGACAGTCGCAACAAACACACTCCTCTATATTTGAATATAAAATGACACAAAGGTAGGTATAATTCCACTTTATTTCACTTGAATGTATGCTTTTGTAAGTTTTGTTTAGATTGTTTATATTTAGTGATTGTTTCATACAATGACATTTCCAGATTGATGGACCAATCGGCTTTGCCAGTTTTCTGTGAGACGGTTATGGAAAATCTGGTGTTGAAGACAGGTTGCCATTGAATTAAATAACATTTAGAAATTATGGTAAAAAATCAATCGACCAATCAATCAAAAATAAAAAGTAAACCTTTTTGCAGAATAGAAGCCCCGACTTTGTTTGAATATAGGACATTTTCAGTAATTTTCAGCTTTACACAACCAGTTTTAATGAAGGAGGAAGGTTAGTACCGTGAGAACCACCAACATATGGCAGATAACTGGCCAGATTTATCTAGTAAGTTACAAGTCTACTGCACTGTCTTTTTTTATACATTTGCTTATAGAAAAGAGCAAACTCACCTTTTTGAGGTGATAGGCTTCAGTGATTTGTACAGGAAGAAATAAACAACTACCTGGACCATTCGGCCACCGATAACTACTAATGAAAGCCGTAATAAAGGGCCTAATTGCCTTATCAGAAACTTATCTCATTGTTTGTGTGTGTATCCGTTTATCTTGTCAAATTGTAGCTTGGAGCATCCCAATAAAGGCCTAAACCGTCAGTCAATCAGTCAAATGCATTCCTTTTTGTCCTACAGATTCTTTGGCATCTGATGTATGGATCTAATATATGATTGTTGATTCCATAGACTAGAAGACACTAAACCAAAATGAAGAAAACAGATAATCCTCCAGATGGTGGATGGGGCTGGGTAGTGGTGTTTGGATGCTTTTTAGTACATGTCCTTATCGACGGCATCTTAAACTCCTTTGGAATATATTATACTGAATTCTTAGATTATTTCCGGGAAGACAAGGGAGAAACAGCGTGGATTGGATCATTGTGGCATGCTATGTATTCAATAGCAGGTAAGTTCTTAGCACAATTTATGCATTCTGCTGCTTAGACTTCATGTTTAAATATTAAATTCCGAAAAATTCGGTATGAAAGAATATCAAGAACACGATAATACGATCTTAGTTATCCAAAATGGCAGGAATAGTTTTTATCTGTAAGGGATGATATTACTTATTGTTTTTTCAACAGGGCCTATTGCAAGTGCATTGGTCAATCGATATGGTTGCAGAGTTGCCACCATAGTAGCGGCAGTAGTGACGTCTGTTAGTCTGTTCCTGAGTAGTTTTGGTGCAAATATCTACTGGTTATATGTAACATTTGGCATAATTCCTGGTGAGTGGATTTATGTTATTATAGCTTTATTTGAATAATATGTCGGTGTACTAAAATTTAACATATTCTAGCAAAAAGTATTATTTCACTTTGATCTGTGATGACATTCTCGTGGTTACATAGTTCCCACTCGTTATGTCGGAGGTATTAAGCGCTTAGCGAAAATAACAATAAGCGAAAAAATGTTATATTATTTTGTTTCATGTTTCTTTTTGTTTGTAGCTGTTTCGATGTCAGAACTGTAAGTTTTTATTCTTGTATGCACTACATGTATCGTTGTAATTTATATCCAGAAATTTTGGTTATTCTGCTAATTTGTGTATTCAAGATGACCACGGTCCTTCCGTTCTGCGGTTTGTATATTTGCATATTCCAGATGGATTTGCGTTGAAACATACAGTAAAATCATTTAGTATACAGTACCAACCTGGCGAAAATAAAACAAATATGTCGAGAAGATGTCAAATTCAAATCCCATTTTGAACACTCTCTAGTAACTGTTGACAGCCCGGTTTCAAAAGACTGGCGTCCGTTGACAGTTTTTCGCTAGCGAAAAAAAGTTTTGTCAGCTGCAGTTGATAGCTTCCGTTGAACGCTGACGAGTGTTCAAATGTTTGAGGGCCGATACTGTAAACAAACAATTAAAAAGATCACACACCCACAAATAACCAAAAGAAAAAAAACTATCTAAATTTGACGATCAATATAAATTATAACACTCAATATTTTGCATCGTTTGTTTCAACTTACGATATTTTTTCAACAGCTTAACTTTAGTTCCTTACAAATAAGTATTAAACTCGCATATCAAACAAGAAACAGAAGTAATTTAGGTATGTGATCAGTTAATTAAACATAATCGACATGCAGTGGAAGTTATGATAAGTTTCTAACGTCAAGTTATGAGGCAACCAATATCAGTAAAGTATGTGATAATGTTAACATGAACAAGAATTTTAAATTAGCTACAAACGACCTCCGTAGTCTAATGTTAAGCGTGCTCTCCTGGAGTGTGGGAGGTCTAGGTTCGAATACCGAGTCGGTTCAAACCAAAGACTTTGTGAAAATTGTACTTCCTGCTTCTCCCCAGAACATGCAATATTAAGGCGACAGAGCAAGAGTGGGTCGGCTAGGAGGGAAAATAATGTGTTTTAATAGGGTAACATTTCTATTACAGGCTGTTACATCAGTTCGTTAGAACTATAGAAATAATCCAGCACACCATGCTGGTAGGCAATATAATTTGTTCTCGCCATGATATAGCTGAAAAAAAATTGCTGACTTAGCGATAAACAATATTCGCTCACTCACGCGCTGAATTGGCTACAAATATAAGTCATGTGATCAAAGATTAATTAAACATGAATAATAGTGATGGGTTGGTTGGTTGAAGTTTATCGTGAAATCCAGCTTATATGATGACTACCATATTAAGCGGGAGAAAAACTCGGCCACTATCCAGCTGAACGGTGAAACCCCCAGCTTGGGTAGATATGGAAACTCCAATACAAAGAGCGGATTGGAACCCACGACAAACGGTGTTAGGCTAGTGGTCCGGATTCAGAGACTTTAACCACTCGGCCACTCAGGTCCCTGAATAATAAAGAAAAAATGCTCTTAATTTATGGCTACTCTTCTTTTAAAACTCTGTTTGTGTGACATACAATTAATATTTAATTGTGGTCTACCATATTTATCTAATATTTTTGTTTTTCAGGTATTAATTATGCAGTTCTTTATGTGGCATCAGTTGTGAGTTTGGGGAATTACTTCAGTAAAAGACGATCATTTGCTTTAGGCTTAGCAGTATGTGGATCAGGTATAGGAACGTTTATAATTGCTCCTTTAACTAAGTATTTGGTCGACCAATATTCATGGCGAGGGGCTGTTTTGATAGAGTCTGCAATTTTGTTTAATTGTGTTGTTAGTGGAGCATTATATAGACCTTTAACTTGGACCAAAATATCTAAAGGAAGTATAAATGAAGTGGTTAAAGTAGAAACTCTTCAACGTTCTATACTGAAAGCAGAAAGTCATGGAAATACTACAAATCCGCTTTTACCTAATGTCGAGGAGAGTGATTGTAGTCTCCAAAAGAAAAAAATAACTACTCCAGAGTTACCTTACCATTCACTGCCACAGCTTGATATGGAAACTACAAAGTACACCGAAAGTAACAACAGTCGGAAACGTTTGCATTCTTTTCCAAATTTAACAGTAGAATTCTCAGAAGATACTAAAACATCAAGTCATAGCAAAGAATATAGAATGAAGAAAATATTACAAAGATGTAATTATTCTTTTGGATTTTCGTCTTGTCAAGATATAACATTTTTATTATTTTGTGTCAGTAATGGTCTTGCGGGCCTGGGAACAACAATTCCGTACGTATATTTGCCCGATCGTGCAAAGGAATCGGGGATTACAGACGTAAAAGGCGCGTTCTTGTTGTCTGTTGCTGGGATAGCAAATACTGTTGCCAGAGTTGTATTTGGATGGATTGCAGACAGATCGTGCAGTAACCCATCGTTCATTTACGCAGGTGCTTTGATGGTTTGTGGATTGTGCACAGTGTTATCTCCCCTGAGCGACAGTTATGAGTTTTTGCTGTGTTACGCTGCGTTGTTTGGCGCATGTGCAGGTATAATAAGTGATATTTTTTAGAAGAAAAAGCCTTGTTTTCCCTATACAATTTATGTATTAAACACAGTTAAGTGTGGTTCAGTCCACAAGTCATCTTCCTATAAGAACTACGATTAAAAGATGTATGGATTATATATTATATATATTATTAAATGTCAAACGATTTTAACATGCTTGTGAATTTCAAATATTGTTCTACTTTCAGATTAGCAAAACTTTATATTAAAAAAAAGAACAATTGTAAATTAAATTGTAAGTATAATTTTAATTTCAAAGTTATTTTACACTCAGCATTACACATTTCCAGCATTAATAATATATACACAATATAAATTCAACAAAATCTGTTAATTACAAGACAATTACACATGTGTAACATAAATAGTGAATTGTAAGGTGTGACTAATAATGTTACGATGCTTTACTTTAAGCATAATTTTATGATGCTTTACTTTAATATTTTAACAGGTATTTATATAAGTTTATTTGCCATCGTTTTGGTGGAATTTATGGGAATAGAGAAACTGGCTGGTTCAATTGGCTTGGCGATGTTGTCAAAAGGAATCGTCTTACTGCCAGGGACTCCTATCGCAGGTGACATTCAGAAACACTTATTGGAATATTTAAGTAAACATACATTCCATGTTGATGACAGAAATAGATAAATGTTTACAAAATGCAAATTAAGTAATAAACAATACTGTCGCACGACATTATGCCAATTAACCCAAAATTAACGTGATACGATTGTAAAGATTCAATTTAAGCACAGGACAGCACAAGTTAATATAGGTACGCAGGTGTAAGACTTTGTTCTCACAGGAAGTCATATCCGACAGTCAGAAGTCACAGTTAAGATCAAAATGGTTGAAAATCCTTGTTACGATATAACCACATTTCCTTGTGATTGTTTTTGTTTTATTTTATGCAGTAATTTTCCATACCTTATCTGGGAAAATTAAATGTTAGCGACGATGTTTAAAGTTTGAGAACATATTCTGTTTATACATACGTCTACGATATTTCAATAAAATTATTGGTGAATATTTTGTCCACAAAGATTATTTTGCTGCAGTCAATGAGCTGATCTTTGTATGATAATTTTTCGATACTACATGAAATAAACATACTGACATTGACATCAACATTTCACTTCGTCGTTTACTTGAATTTGAGGCTTTTAAACTTTTGACTATTTTTATATGTTTGTAGGTTTCATATTTGACGGAACCGGAAGTTATGCCATATCCTTCTATTCTGGAGGTTTTACTATCATTTTATCCGGAATTTTGTTGTTAGTAGGTTATGGACTGAAAAAAATTCGTCAGAAGTGAAATAACAAAGGCATGAATATTTCTCAGGAATAAAGCTTACAGAACGGGCATAAAATATTTGTCTGTAACATAACAATTACAGATGTTTTGATTTTATTTTACCCTATATATGTCTTCAGCGTTCTCTTCTTAGTATAGTTTATACATTGTACTTCAGTTATAAACAGTGTTATATGTTGCTGTTACGAGCGTTTTGCAAGATTCTATCACATTAACAATCTCTAATTCAGTTCTTCAAAGAAAACTTTCAAGCAAATTATAGCTATAGATCATACGAAATAAAAAATCTCAACAATTTAAGCAGAATTCCTTATTTTAAACCTACAGTAGTTTTTTTTTTTACATTAGCACACTTACCTAGACAAATACAGTAAAACTCGGTCACGATGAATTTCTAGGAACAACTGATTTTTTTTCGCTATAAACTTAATTCACTCTATTAACACAACGAACGTCATTATAAAACATAGCGAATGCGTTGGATCATACAACAAAAATTTATTTCAGTACAATATTGAATACAATGTACGTATCAGAAACTGAAACAAACGTTTATTGGTATGTGAAAAAAATATGAATTTTCTGTTGTTAATGTTTCCTGCTGAATATTTTTATGCTCCGCTCACGAGTATGGATGGGGCATATAGTGTTACCCTTGTCCATCCTTCCGGAAATCCGTACATCCTGTTAAGTTTTGCGTTTCGGTCTATTTCTTTGGAACTAAACATAGTGTATAAGTGAAACCTCATCAGTGGATGTGCCTTGGATAATACCCAACAGTCATACAATACTTGGGTCAGTATTACCTACATTGTATGCTTAAGCAACTGCGGTTAAGTTTTGCATTTAGGTCAATTTCTTTGAAACTAAATAAAACGTATCAGTGAAGCTTCATCAGTGGATGTGCCTTCGATAGTACTCTGCAAATGTACAACAATTGGGTCACCATGACCTATATTCGACGCATGAGTGACCCAGGTTATATTTTGCGTTTAGGTCCATATCTTGAGTACTGAACATAATACAGCAATGAATCGTCATCAGTGGATGGGTCTGAGATAGTGCTACACAAGCCCACAGCAATTGGTTCATTATGACCTACATTCTATGCTTGCGCGACCATGGTATAAGTTTTGTGTTTAAGTCCATTTCGTAGGCACTACGGATAATATATCAATCAAACTTCTTCAGTGGATATATATTGGGTAGTACTGATCAGTGGTACAACACTTGGTAACCATGACCTATATTTTACGCATGAGTGATTCTGGTTACGTTTTGCGTTTATGTCCATATTGTGAGTACTAAACATAATATAGCAAACTTCATCAATGAAACATCTGAGATAGTGCTGAACAGTCCTACAACAGTTGGGTCAAAAAGACTGCATTTTATGTTTGAGTGACTCTGGTTAAGTTTTGCGTTTAAGTTCATTTCTTAGGTAGTAAATATAATATATTAATGTAATTTCAACAGTAGATACATCTTGGGTAGTAGTCTGAACAGTTGTACAACATTGGATCACCATGACCTACATTTTATGCTAAGCGACTCTGGTTACATTTTGTATTAAAGTCTATTTCTTGGGTATTAAGCATAATATAGCATTACTTTATTAGTGCTTACCTCTTGTATCGTAGGGAACAGTAGGGCGTGTCTTATAGATACAATTTCTAGTTTTCAGTTTTTCTCAAACATTTGAACATGTCCTCGTTAACGTTCACATGTGTTTCCAGCATGCTTCTTATAACACAGAGGCAAATCATGCTTTCGAATTTTGATGAAACAGTCTCTTCCATGAGATCATCATTAATAACACTATATGATGTACGTAGGTATATCCATCTCACTATTTTTATTTAATACCGATTCAACAATATCATCTTCCGACCCATTTCAGTAGCAATGAACAAACTGTCCTCACAAACGACAAATCGTCAATTTTGCGATTTCACCTAGGATGTTCCGAAAGGTCAAGAAGTGCAACAAAAACATTGAGCTATGCAAACGCAAGTCACTTGATGCAAGATCTACCAGTTCAAGAGAGGTAGTAATCAAACCATAATTCTGTTGTATTATTATTAATTTTTTTGTTTTGGTAATCGAACAAACATAAGGACGTTATATCTACAAAATGTTTAACCCAATATTTCTTGTTTTCGTTTTTGTAATGAACTATTCGTTACGTTTTTGGCGTTTTTATAAAGTTTTAAATCTTTGCTTATCCTTAAGTATATGCAATACTCTTACTTTTTTCGTTATTTAGTATCGGCTTACGGAGTTCTCGACTAGTTCAAACACGTTCTTTAATTCCTATGTTATATGAAAGAACAGATGTATACCAGCCTGGACAGAATTTTATTTAATTCTAAAGTTAATCCACAATAAGCAATTAAGCGCATATTTGTACGTTTCGTTAGCTGGGTGTTGTTTTTCTACAAACATGTCGTCTGTGAGGTAACAAAAATCAAATGCGAACGTTGATTTTAGCAGGTTATCTTTCCCGTTTTCCGAGTTTTCCATTAAATCCTATCGAAAACCAGAACACAGAGGAACATTTTTTTATTCATTGTTCTTATGTTAAGCATTTAAAACCAGTAATATTAATTTGGATGTTTTTTTTTATTTATTTATGGTAACTATGACTACATCAAATCGGAAATGTATATTAAGTGTGAGGTGTAATACTATAGCACAATCCTCCGATGAAATAACACTACAAGTGTGAATCAAAACAGATTTATTTATTGCAAGGTATAAATTTCTTATATCCCATATCCTACAATCAAGAAGAAAGGAAAAAATTACTCATCGGGTGGAAATTGAAACCTATACGGATAAATGAGCTTTAACACCTCAATATGAATATAAATGTCCTGATCTAGAACATCTGAACTGGCTTTGCGGACAAATGATCAACTATAGTAATGATTTCGCTTAAATAAATTGCAAATTGTACTTAATTTTAATCGGTCAATGTGATCGAAGGTCAGAATACAGTTTAGAAGTGTTTTACAGACGTTGACAACGGTAATGTCATGCCATAAAATAAAATAAAATATTCGGTCCAATCGATTTTAGGTGGTATAAAGCGGAAATAGTCTGTTTTAAATTTTGATACTTCTTAATAATCAGTCAAAGTACAGTGATTATAAATTAATACGATAACTGGAACTTGTTTTTAAAATGCAAAAATGATTTTACACCTTCTGTAAAATGATGTAAAACCTATATTTACACCAAAGTTGGGGACTCTAAAGTCACATTTTACAAGTAAACCTTTCATCTCTACATAAGTTTATTTTTTCTTTCTAATACATTCCCTAACTGGAACCAAAGTTAACAACAAAGAATCAAAAGATACTCGATGTTTATAAATATCAAAATTAACAATGTTATTATGAAATAAATATCACTCCAAAATTCAATATTTTGACACATGATACTCAAGTTTTTCAATCATTCGCACTCTTCTTCGTCATCCCGAGTATCTATTGCCAATCGTTTTTGCTTTAGCACATATCCAACAAATACCAGAATCCCTGACAATAACAGGATAATGCCAGCTGAGTAAAACGAAATGGCATAACTTCCTGTATGGTCATAAAGCAAACCTAGAAAAGACAAACTCAATTATGTTAGGTACATGTATACACAATTATTTATATTTGACAGTCCAACTAGCCTTAAAAACAGAAGATGAAAATACTACAACAGCCTTGAATAAGAGAGGTTAAGTCCATGCCTCATTAGGGTATTGATGTCATCGGTACGGAAAGTGTTAAAGCTTCAGTCAACTAATCAGCTTCACGAAGAAAGAATTAATTTTGTGACTGCGACTGCTGTATAAATTAAATGATACTCAGATGTGGGTGCATCCTTGAAAATATGTTTAAAAGGAATTGTGCATAATAATAGTGGAGGACAAAAATGGTCTCTGATTCTATTCTTCAGAACGTTCTTGCTGGGTTCTCTTAAATTCGAAATAACACACAAATGCTATAGTAATAGCAAAAAGAGTATCTGATGATTAGCTTAAATAGGAATTTTTAAATTGACGGAAAGGCTTGAAAGGGTACCGATAATCGTAATTAAGAAACTAGTGGACTCGGACAGTATTTCATATTGTGTGGAATAATCACTTTTTGAATTATTGTGGTCTGAACTATCTTTTATTTATTCACATGCCATACATGGGTATGCAGCAAATAATAATGAACATCAAAGACTTTTGTTTTCCAGGAAAAAAGGACGTAGGTAATCTTGATATCAATGTACCCATTGAGTAATAGGTGTCACAAATATATTTCCGCATGTATATAAATTATCATGGCAACCAAAAATCGGAATATCTTCTAACCTGCTCCAGGAATTCCAATTAGCGTAACAATGCCTTTAAATAACAGCATAATACCAAAGGAACTAGTCAATTTGTTGATACCAACAAACTCTACCAAGACGATGGCATTTAGACATATGTATATACCTATAACATGCAAAATATGTATAGACCTACAACATAAGACACAAAAAAAGTAAATTTGAGTACAAAATCAAGATTATCGTTATTTCTGTAGGTATATCCTATTGTTATTAATATCATAAATAATCCTCGGAGAACATATTAACAAGTATTTAAGTTGAACAATAACAACATGTGTACATTTATCTTTTTAATAGTTTCGGGTGATATGTTCATTTATCTTTTTGATAGTTTCAGGTGATATTGTTCATCGCTACATTCTTTTTTGCTATATAATGGCGACCAGTTTTATTAGTATAGAACGGCGGGATGTACGAAGAAAATTACCGGCCTTCAGCAAGCAACTGGTATAGTTTCTCGCATAATATCTAAGCCAGGCACATCTTCGGTTTTTATTTTTTATTATTATTTTTTTTATATTATATACTTTTTTTCTTTTTTGTTGATTCCAGCGGATCTTTGCTTTATTTAACTTTGTAAAGATCTGGTTCCTTATCAATGTAAAAATTGAGAAGTTTGATCAATGGATTTCTGGTCTATATTTTTTAAACAAATATGACGAATTGATAACATTGCTTGATTTACTAATATCTACTTGAAAAATAAACGATTTTCAACGGATCTAGTAACAATAAAATCCTTTATACGAAAGGTCATATATTTTAAGTATGTCAAGCAAATTGTCAATGGGAAAATAGTTACCTTGTATAAAAGGTCGATTTCAGTTTACAGAAAACAGCATATCTTTAATAATAATTTTAATGGCTGATAATATTTGCTATGAAATGCTGCGGTATCAAATTTGACAATAAATTTTTTGTGTGGACCCTACAGAACGCTTGATTCTAACCCCCAAAAATCCCGTTTTTAATAGCTGAAACAGTAACTCGAGGTCAAATGCAAATTAAAATATTTACAAATTTCGCCAGAAGAGAACTATGCTGCATAATGTTTAAATGTTGGTAGACTGGATATAAAAGTGTTTATAAAATCTAACACTAAATGAAATTGATAGTATTGATGCTACTTACCAGCGCATGCTCCAAACAAAATTGCATAACACAACAGGAACTCGTGGCTGTCATAAAGGGGAGATAACAAAGTGCATAACCCACAAATTACAAGTGCAGCACCATATAAGTAGGAAGGATTAGCACATGGTCGAGCTGCAATCCATCCAAATGTAACTCTTGCCAAAGTGTTCGCTATTCCTGCAGCAGATATTAAAAATGCAGCCTTCGTTTTTGGTATTCCACTTTCTTTTGCACGATCAGGTAAATATATATACGGAACCGAAGAACCTAATGATGATAAACCGTTACTTGCGACAAATAATACAAAAGTAATGTCCAAACACATATAAAACCCTAAAGCCCTGTTGCAATTGCTCAAGCAGGTTTTTACTTTGTCACATGCTTTATCTGAATCTACTCGGCCATCTGGTTTTTCTTTAGAGGACAACAAGGAAGACTGGTTTACATGTAGAACTAAGGCATTGTTTGTAAGTATACTATTATCGTTAAGACGTCTGTCTAGCTTTGGTAATGAAAAGTACCGTAAATGTGACAAATCGGCGTTCTTCTCATAAAGAGCGCTGTCACTCTTTCCTATGAGGGAGGTGACAGGTATATCTGAATTAGGACATTTCTTGTTGCAGTTATTAGTTTCAATCCATTCCTTATGGTGTTGTTCTTTGTTTTCTCTATCAGCATACATTTGTAGAGGCCTAAATAGCACAGCACCAACAGCACAGTTTAACAAGATTCCTGCTTCAATTAAGACTGCTCCTTTCCAGGAATACTCATCCACTAAATATTCCGTAAAAGGAGCAAATATGAATGTCCCTATACCAGCTCCACATACAGCCAAACCCATTGCAAATGGTCTCTTCTCTTTGAAGTAGTACCCAACGCATACAACAGCACCAACATACATGAAAGCATCTCCAATGCCTACAAAAAATCTAAATTTAAGTCAACATTCATTTTTGAAACGAGTTAAACTTTCAATTAGTGGAAACTAGTGTTTGATTTAATGTTAGCTTTGAAACCAGTTCCGTCTTTTGTCAGTTTGTTTTCGAATTCAAGAAATCATCAGTTTGAATATGAAAAGACTATTATTTAACCAAATGATTTTTTTTTGTTTTTGTTTGTTTGTTTGTTTTATTTTGTTTTTTTTAATTAGATACAAACCATTGGTACAAGCTGTATGATACAAGAATTTGTCTGGCGTAAATCCCATGTGAAAAGTATCGTCACCCACTCCAACTCATAACGAAAATTGCAGACGTTATTCTGTTATGCCTTATTGGACTCGTATTACAATAAAGAGTACCCTTGGGGCATCTACGTTCTAAAAGTGAGAATAAGCGCGATTATTCCGGTTTTCAATAAACTTCCCATTCCATTTCTGATTTTGTGCAGAAAATGACTGTTGTCCAATCTAAAATTTCATATTTCTTTCTCTTTTTTCCGTAATGAAGCATTACCAATTTGTACAAATCCAGAATTGCCCTTTTTAGTATTGATGTAATATGAATAGTAACCACCCTGAAAATAGCAAGGTACCAGTCGGAATCTCAGAGGCGTTTTATTTTTCCTTTTATTTCTTTCTATTTTCGCTTTGACATCATAACTAAAAATAATCAACTGCAGATTGTTCCAGGTATATTGGTCGTGCGGATCTCCTTTGATTTGAGATCTGAATTAACTTGAACTGACCAGAAATCAAGATTTTTCCAACTTTCACCTATAACAAGTATCGCCAAATTAGCCGCATTATTTTTTTTTTTATTAGATGTCGTCTTTTGAATGGATTTTTCATTGATTTTGACCATATCGGGAAAAGGTAAATGGAAATAAGACATCATCTGCACTTCATTGTTAACAATATTTTTAACATTAGAATACCATTGTAAAAGAAAGAGATATTTGCTTAACGTTAACTGATGATTTTGTTATATTATTGTGTTTAGCGTCACTCATTTATATAATAAAGCGGGATAATATTACGCGGTTCTTCACCTACCGGATTTGGTTTAAAATAAAATTAAAAAAAACAAAACAAAACCCAGACACATTGTGATAAAAACCTTATTATCAGTTTGTTATTGTACATCTGTTTACATCTTATTGGTTTTTGGGTACAATCTGAGAAAATGACAGTTTGGAAGGAACAATCACGTAATCAGATTGGAAGATATAGAAGCTTCAATTCCTATGAAGCAGATTTTAGAGCATTTATTTTCAGTCACTAAGGTAGATTAGATGCAAGTGCCCCCGCAACTAGTATTACTGAATGAGAAAACACAATCCATGTATGGAAAAGTGAGTTAAACATATCTGTTAACATATAGTCGGTAACATATCTGATATAAAACGAGGTTGTGCTATTATTACTGTTGTGATGTTGCAATCTTTCTGTTTGAAGCACTATGACGTCATGTGGCTAGTGGGACAATACATGTACATCGTATCAGGAAACAGTTAGTACCCAGAAGGCACTCCGCCGGGATATATTCTGATCGGTATGGCGTTCCTAACTGCCCTCCTATGTATAAAATAAAAGTACCTTTTTGTCATGGTCAGGTGGACCAGAGAAGGCTTTACGCATAGGTAAAGATGATCGTTTCTTTTTTTTAATATCGTTACTTCATTCTGGTTGCTAGTACCTGGAACTCAGATTGAATTTGACTTAATACTAAGACGCTTCACCCAACACAACATATTCAAACTTACCAGGAATTATACCAAATGTCACGCACAACCAGTATACATTTGGAGCGAAAATACTCAGTATAAAACCTACAGATGATGTAACTGCTCCTGTAATAGCTACTACTCTCGGTCCATATCGATTTGTCAGTAGACTAGCTATAGGACCTGAAATGAAGCATATGAATGACATGAACACAATATTTATTGTTTCAGATCAAAATAATGACCGCTCAGTATGTTAAAAAAAATCGGCAATATTGTCAACCAAGTAAATCAAAAATAGTAAGTCAGCATACTACTTGTATGTATCGTTTTTAAATTTTTAAATGACATATTTACTATTCTTCACATCAGTATAAAAAAGATCAGTACACATAAAACATTCAGATGATATTATTGATTCATATCTACAGTCAAACCTGCCTATGCAGGCACTTCTAATTACCAGCAATTTGTATTAAAAGGTCACCTCTTTAGGATCAAGTAATCACAAGTGAACGCAAGATAACCTGTAATAAGCAGCCACCTTCCTTGTGTGGCCACTTTGCATGACTTCCTGGCTTATATTTTATCGGATCATTTGTCTATAAACCGTGAAAAATAGAAACGCTTCTGAAATAGCTCATTAACTGCTATTCCAAACTCAACGTCTGCATAACGAGTAAATTTTAACATCTAAGCTATAGACCACTTTTGGAACTTTTTTTTCTGTAGAAGGCAAACCTTTCTTACTTTGTGTGCAAATTTGTTTGTACTGTGGAGCTGAAGTGAATCGTTACTGCTTTTTAGTACAAGTAAAACGGTATACTGCTTCCATAGTTTTGTTCAAGTCACAAAATGATCATTGGTCGATGGACTAACGAATATACAGAGCCTACCACTTTCATTTAGGACCCAGTTATTTGGAAAAATTAAAAGTTTACTGCATAACATCCGAAATGAACCATATCTTTAATATAACAAAATCAAACATCAACTTCTCAAACTTGAATTTTCCACGGGATATTAAAATTTACAGCCTTTCACAAGAAACTATCCGCTCCTTACTTTGTAGTTTTCATTTTGGCTTAAGATATGCCATACATTCTGGGAGTCGAAAAACGAAACTCCTAAAACAGCATAAGCAATCTGACGGATAATAGTCATTTTCCTTAACAAGGGAAAAATTTAAGCATCAGCCTTCTTTAACATTTTAGTTCAAATATATCATTAATAAAGTTATTTTTGGTTTTGGGGTAAAAATTGCGTTTTTACGAATTTGAAATATGGTCCCTTGGAAAATTCTGAAATTTGCAGAAAAGGTTTCTGGTACTCATAGCTTCAAACAGCAAAACAACTATCATTTTAAAACGAAGTGGGATCGCTGACATAGTTGAGACTTGCATATTCTTCTTTTTGAATATTGTTTTTTGCACATTATTTATCTGGCTATATCAAAGAAAAGACAATAAGAGAAGAAAACCAGAGCAACAATTCATCATCACAGGGAAGGAAGAAATAGACACATAAACCTGACTGAAAACAGTTAGAGAACATTTCGTATCAACCGCTGAGTTTTCGTTGCATTTTTCCACTTGGATGGTTCCTTCCTTCTGCCAAAATCTAAGTATATTCAGTTGCTCATAACATGTTTATTAGTGAAATACAAAGTTATAAGTTTTACAGTTTCGAATGTTAGATTGTAGTCTTACAGTAGAAAAATCCAAAGGCTTTATATTATTGCACATTGAAAAACAACTAAAGTGTTTCTTTGAGAAATAACTTTTAGTGAGGCGACATTTGCGTATAAACCAAACAAGAAATGAAAAAAAATCAAGCCAGATTTTGGAAAAATGAATAAAAAAATCCAACGAAAGTGGGTGTTTGGAGTATTGAATTTGCTAATAAATTCTCTAAGATAAGCGAGCCTCAACTTTTATCTGACTTGATAATGATACGTTACAGCGACTGAACATTAACTTTTATTATAATAACGAATTATTTTGTATACTTTACTAACCATACCTGCAAGCATGATCATTCCATGCAACAGAGAACCTATCAGTGAAGTTTCTCCCTTGTCGGCTTGGAAATAGTCTACAAATTCTGTATAAAACACGCCAAAAGAATAAAGTAGCCCATCCATGATCACATGTATTAAGAAACAGCCTAATACCACAGCCCATCCCCATCCACCATCCGGCGAGATCTGTCCATCAGCACCTTTCAGCTTCATCGTCTTTTGGTCAATCTGTTCAAGGCTGAGTCTGGAATATATAATTAAATGTGTCAAAAATTAATGAATGAACCATTTATGTTTTCTGAAACGTTTGGTGATTCGATTCAAGTGTATCGATCTATATCAACGGTAGTAACATTATTAAGCTGCAATATGATTTTTCAGTCCAGTTTTTCCCTATGTCGTAAAAATTTCCGATACTTATGTTGAAAATCAACAAACTACAAAGACATTCCTTCAGCAGAAAAGCCACAGATTTATGACAAGTGTCTGATGGCAGAGAATAAAAAGTGATGATAGAGATATGCATTATATATTGTAAAAATTAGGGAAAAATGATTTTTATTTCCTGAAATACAGATCATATTCCAGATAAAACAAATAACTAATTTCAGGTGAGATCTTAACAAATTAATAGATTTCAAAATTTTTACAGTCTTCTCTAAGAAACATAAACATCATCAAAGAATCAGTTCTCCTTGATAATACACTGGGTAAATCTCAATATTGCATAATAGGAATTCTCAAGTATTTATTATGTCATTCACTTCTCTAAATAGTACGGAAGCTTATTAGTGCCACAGAAAAAAATATTGGTTTGCGTTATTACAACAAAACTTTGCGTTATTACGAGATAGTTTTTCTCGTAATAACGCAAACATTATCTCGTTATAACGAAAAGTTATCTCGTAATAACGCAAAATTTTCTCATGATAACGCAAACATATTAACTCGTAATAACGCAAATTTTCTCGTAATAACGCAAACTATCTCGTAATAACGCAAAGTTTTCTCGTAATAATGCAAAGCTATGTCCTAATAACGCATTATTTTTTTTTCTGTGACCCCAATAAGCTTCCGTAAGGTTTTGCATTGTATTGATCTCAGAATTCCTTTACACTCTTCTTTAAGAACTCTTGACAATAAAATTGGATAACTCTCAGAATTGTATTGCGGACTTCTCTAACATCATAGAATCAGTTCTACAGATATAGTGGACTGGATCGTCCAAGAATTGTTTTACAGCCTGCTTTTACAAATACAGGGTGTTAAGAAAGTTCGTTCAGCCAACAATTGTAAAGTTCTTCTTTTCTCTTCCTTTATGCTCTTATTTTTTCACTAAAATAATACATTATATCCGTTTTTAATTTTTTTATATTTTACATAGTGATATGTCGCTATGGAAACGTGCCAATACTCACATTGAAGAACAAGGCTATATTAAAAAACTTTTGGCATGAAAAAAAAACGTAAACTATCATAATCTCTGATGTACTTTTTTATTTATCCATTTGTATCGAAATTTCTCCAAAAGACGTTAGAAGTGTACAGAACATATTTATGTATCACTGGGCAGTTGTTTCATGAAAAGAGAAAACAAAGGGGAAGTAATATACCGGTTAGAAAACGGAATATTTCTCATGCAAGAACACAAAAAGGTCAACAAAAATAGCAAAATTCTGTCAATATATCTAACATACTTTAGAGGACTTGTCTAATACAAATGCTGCAATCAATTACGTTCAATGTAATTAATGATAAATCATATTATAATGTACAAATTGCACGTCATTGGTGATAATATTAAACTAGTTTTGTAGACGTATTCAACAGTTAACTAAAATGCTAGTTTTTGTAGGGGACCGAAATTTCTTAGCACCCTTCAGAAACATTACACAATAAGTTCTCTAGTAAAATGTATTGCTATGAGAAATTTTATTTGTAACGCCCTACATATTTTGTCAATAGTGACCGTACAACATATATATATAATATTGTATTGTAGATTGCATGTGGTAAGATCTGAGTTTTATATTGTAAATTATGTATATATATTGCAAAAAATGTTTTTATGTGATTATAATGTAAATTGTAAAATAGTTAATCTTGAAACTCTGTATTTTTAATTTTTTGTTGTTTTATGTGTTGCATATATACTGAACACAAAAAGAAACGCATACTGACTTTAATTTCTATTTTGCCAAAATATTATAGGTATAGACTTTCAACAAATACAGTGTCATTTTAAGCATTCATTTTCGAACCGAATACAGAAGGTTTGAAAGCTGACTCATGTATTGGAAAGATTTTATGCCTTTATCTTCACCACAGGGGGTCAATTTCCAGACGGCACAATTTTCAGCATTAAAATTGCAACAAAAAGTTGAATTTTTAAAATTCAGCATTCCACTCTCAACGAAAGTCGCAGATTTTTTTGCATAAAATCAATGCTTATGTCTGGAAAGCAGCCTATTTTTAATTCTAGGTTGATTTGACAACTTTTAAACTTTATACGGTGGTTTGAATTTTTTATATATGTAAAATACACTGCATTATGTGTTTCTTTTTTTTGTTCTGTAGTGTGTCACATATTGTATACAAAAGATGAGACAATAATGAAATATTGGTTTGAATTGGTAATGCATTATTAAATTGTCAGGTTATATAAATAATATAATTAATCAGATATAATCGCAACAATAATGACAAACAAGTGCCTTCAATGATATTGCATGTACATTTACTAGACTATCTCTTCAAATAGCAATATTCATCTGGATATCCTAGGAGGGAGGGGTTACTGCCAGTGTAAAGGTGTATATTGATGTGCCCAAATTTAGGTACTTTTTGGGATGAATTATATAAATATTCGTATATTTTTTATACTTAATACTAGTATATTGATTCTAAAGCTGGAATGTTTACTTACTTTCTACAGTTCACAAAAAAGGAATATATATACACTATGTCGTCGCATCATTAATTCTCTTGGACATACTACTAAAAAAGAATTTCCAAGAGAGTCGTTGGTAAAATTAAGATGGTGGAAGGCTTTGATTCATGGACGATATAGAATTGAAGTGGACAGACAAGATCTTAATCGTTTTATAAATTAATCAACAACTTCCATTCTGTGATTAAATTCATAACTAACTTTGGATTGACGCCATTCCTTATAGCCTGTTAACCGCTTATGACACACTTTTGTAGAGAAGTGATGAGCTCATGTATTATCTTTGCTCTAGTAAAAAAAAAGTAAAGATGGATGGATAGATGTTTAACCAGTTATTTTCAACCATACTCAGGACGAGAAAATATTAGTATGATACAGATGTATGAATACTGCTTTGTTTTAGACCAACACATTGAGTTAGATTTTTATAGTGCAAACTCACTGAAGTATCAGTCCACAGAAAGACATGTCACCCCACTTGCACACATTATTCCGACTCCAAGCCGACCAGTCTTTGTTCCTACTCCTAAATGTTGCATACTTAGCGGGGAACAGCAAATATCAATTTTGACGTCTTTGGTTTGACCCGGTCGGGGATCGAACCCACGACCTTCCGCACTCAAGACGAGAACGCTAACCATTACACCACCGAGGCGGTCTCAAAAGTAAAGATGCTGAACAGATAATCCAGAAAGTAAAAGCAAATAACATCTTTTACAACATAAAAAAGTCAAAAGGGAAAACGACGGATAACTCCCTTCCTACCACGATTTTCTAATCTGTGCAAATTACTAGAAAACACGCAGCAGATTTACATATATTTAGTAAAATTAGAAAGCCATTTATAGATTCACCTATCATCTTTTAGGAGAACCGAAAACAACAAGGAGGTTCATGTAAGGTCAAGTTAAATATTTCTAAATTTCGATTTACCTGTCTTGAAATTTCGAGCTGCCGACAAATCGTACCGAAACATTTTAAACCTGTTGACATCAGCACGTTTGCTCTGCGGTTATATAGGGACGACCTCTTCTTTATCCAGCACAAATATTGGAATCACCGATCAAGTTTTAAGTGGTCTTACCTGTGAATCGGCCAATGCCATTTACCTAATCACCTTTACTGTCTGCAAAGTTCAGTATTCAGGAGAAACCTAAGTTGCTCCAATGTAAGGAAAATTCACAACGCCAAGTTATTTTGAAGCAAGATCTAATAAAAGCAGTTTCCCAGAATTTAAATACACAAACACATAATAAGCCAACAAAATACATTACGCTCTGACGAATACATAAATCGTGAATACAAAATTACAAAGGCACGATGGTCTCGACAGTAAACAAAACAAGGGTACCGCAAAGCGGAGCATCCCGTTGCCTGCAAAAATTTCAAAGTCCCACTGTGACCTTGACCTTTGACCTATGACCTTGACAATCAATAGGCATCTAAATCTTCCTATGTACTAACTGTATACCAAGTTTGGTTAAGATCCCTCAAAAGATATTTAGTCTAGAGTGTCCACAAGAATGTTACGGAGGGACGGACGGACTGACAGTCCTGTTACTATATTCCCATCGCAACTTCGTTGGCGAGGGGATAATAAGAAGATATAGGTATTTACTTGTATAATGTAATAAATGCGTTTCATAGGCAGCACCTTTCTTGTATTTTTTGCACTTTTTCTTTTTTCTGCTTTTTGGAAACTTCACGTGTCTCCCAAGTACAGTAGCGTTACACCTGTGATTTTGTAATATTCATCGGAAATAACTATTTTAATTTCATTGTTTTTCAACCATTAAAGCATCATATTTAATAACTGTTTTCCATAAGCGTATGATTTCAGTACCAAATCAGTTTAATAGATTTCCGCGAAAATGTGAGAAATTTGTCATATGCTAAAGAAAACGACGCCATATAACGTTACCATCACTACACTTCAGACAGGTGCGTAACGTCACGTGCCCAATATATATCCGAGTTGAAAACTACTAGGACAGAGTATTTCAGGTGCTCGTAAAGCAAATCCAAATTCTAATTAAATTTACTAATATTCACACAAGACTTCTGTAAGTATATGTAGGTTCCATGAACTCGAACAGACAAAATTTATCAAAGCAACGTTTCATTACAATATTCATTCTTAAACAATAGCAAAAGGGAAGAAATACTCCAGTAACGTCTAACTATGTATCTTTAATTAACGGCTTTTCTTTTTTCATAACTGTTTCATTTTCAAAAATCTCTTAAAAGCAAGAAAAATACCTTATTAAATCTTTTTTTTCAAAATACACTGTCGCTTTCGAAAAAAAAAATAGATGGTCGAAAATGTAACATGTATATGTAACATGTCGCCAGTAAACTTATTTTGCGACGATTTTCACTGTCCTGTCACGATAACCCTTAATTTTGTTGAACTTTGATGAAAACTAAATATGAAATCTAGTTAGAAGTGCTAATTTTGATTTCTTTATGTTTAACGAGTAATAACTTAT
>JAOXYI010516914.1:0-15581 GCA_028566495.1 Lithophaga antillarum
CTCGAGACTCAATTCGAAATTTACAGCGTACTCTGGACTTCACCTAAAATTTTGGGTGTACTTTGGACTCAGGGGGGGAGGGGGGTTATACCTCCATATATTCCGTTTTGATTTCGATTCAGTCGCGGATCCGGTTTTGGTTGTCTCACACTGGAACACTCTAGTGTCTTTAGATTATCGTCACTCGTAATATGACTTTCTGTATTCGCTTACAGGTTTTAATTGTTGTGAAATATTCAATAAGCTGTGCGGGTTCAAGTGTCCATTTCCTTTAAATGATGGCTGTTTCAATTACTACCCAACCACCCATACCCATGTAAAAATACATTTCACGTTTTGTACTTTATTATTGACATCTGTTTTTGCAAACAGTCATTGCGCGACTGTTAAAATTATTAAACAATGAGGGCCTTGCATAAGTTGTTTTTTAAATAAATTAGCGATAATTTTTCAAACTCTGGAAAGTTTATTGCTATCTGCCATATTAGGGCAAACCTCTCGATTAGATATTACCGACAGCCTTTACCTCATTTAAAAGAACACCGTTTACATATATTTTTTAAATAATGAGCTATTTGGTACGTTTTGATTGGTGAATTTTGGTGTATGGATTTGAAACTGAACATTTTTATGATGGTGACATGACAACTAATGTGAATAGTAGTGTGTGAGTGAAAGGATATGGTTAAATGTCATCAAACTACCAGCTATATCACGGTAAAAACAAGTCATATTGTGTAATGAATATGTGATGCTTTGTACAAGTCGATCCGGCCTTGCTCTATCTCCTGAACGCTGCGTGCTTTAATAACTTACTAAGTTTTTTCTTTTTTTTATTTGGCTAAACATCAGCTATTTAGTCTTAAATTTGTTTGGTTTATTTTTTTGTTAAATGACTTTGATATACATAGTTCAGACATAAAGCCAGTTTAAGAAAGGAACAGTCAATCCATTCCTGTTATCTAATGTTGAGAGTTTTTCACTACAAGTGAATATCTACAGATTTTGTACCTGTTTTAAATTATACTGAAGTGATTTATTAGAGGCTGGTTGCAGTATTTCCTGTCTTAAAATTGGCTTTATTCTTACCGGAAATTAAATAACTTTTTCTAATTAACCAACTTTTAAGCCAAAAACAACCATTAGAATCCAATAAAGAGTTACTGGTCACACTTGGTGGAGAAACATGCAGTAATATTACATGTACCAAGTCTTTATTTTGATCGAGCTGAATTTGAACGAGACAAGTACTGTAACGACTAGACCACGGAGGCGTTTACTAAGTTATGGAGAAGGATTATTGATATGTGGAAATTGTTTAAACATAATTGTGTAAAGGTAACTAATAAATACCTCGGTTTTAAGTTCCTTGCCTTTGCTAACTCTTCTATCGTAACAGGTGAATTAAATTCGCTTAAGGCACTAAAAAGTCCAACCTTGTGGCCAATTGCTATGCCGAGAACTACAAATCCACTGTTGATGATAGAATTAAATCTTTTTTCGTATTGCGTTGGATCTACATTATCTAGAGACGCTTCAAAAATTAAAAAGGAGAAAGCATTAGGCCTGTCAACATGACAAAATGACAAAAAAGATTTTACAAGATTCGCCATTTTTCTATTTGGAATATTTGCTCACTTTAACAGTATTTGTCAGAACGTTTACACAGTAAATAAAAAAATATGTGTGTCAACATCTAAGTATAAAGAAGACTTTCGGTCAAGGAAAAAAGTATTCCAATACGCAATTTTAGCTATCTATGTGAGGAAGAAATACTTCCCAAACTGGGTCAAAGACAAAAAATACAAAGAAACCTCTATGCACAATTACAAAGCAGAAAAATGAAATTTTTCCTAAAACACATTTTTTTTCTAAAACTTCTACATATTTTACATTTTTAGTACGATGAAATGATAAAAAGTGTAAAATAAACATATAAATTTGTTCAACATAATGTGAAAAATGTACTACCTGACAAGACGCAAAAAGTAAAGATTTAACATGTTTTAAAATGTTTTCATACAATTATTTTTTAGCGTAAATAGCTTTACTAGTATGAAAACAGTCACGATTATCCATCAGGGTATGAGAGGAAAATAGCTCTTGAATGGCATACAAATCAATATGACTAGAACTTACTGTAAACACTAACGTGAGTGCTTATTTTCTAATTTCAGCTTGGAATCATTGCCTAAGTTAACTATCTGTTCATTATCTGTCGTTATGAAAATTAATAGAATTATTTTTATTCTCAAACATCAAATACTCATCTAAGATAAAGACATGTTAACCATATTTTCCTTTACTTATGAATGCTATGGCTAATATTTGGTGTTGCAGACAAATGTTACATTTTCTAACTCAAAACTTGATTATTTGAAACAAATTTTAAAAAAAAATGTTCAAGATACACGTATGTTTGAAATATGCTGGTAGCCTTACCACATAGATATGAGCAGCCGAGTACAACTTTTAGTTTTAGTAATCGCCCAAAGTCAGGCTTGAACTCACATCTTAAGGTGATAGGCCACAATGATCTGAACAGATAGTTGTAACCAAATGCATAGATCATGTTGCCACCGAGGACTCAGTTAAAACAGCCTGCAACGATAAAATAATAAATTAAAAGAGGAAAGAAGTAAATACCTTTCTGATTTTTGTCCACTCGATGTCGATCCATTTTGAGTTCTGCACAATATACTGATAAATACCTAAAGTCGTATTACGTAATCTTATCAACTGACATTTATCTATCTAATGTCATTATACTTATTTACATACTTTATTGTCACGTGAAATATCAATTACAGCAATTTAATCAGGATGTGAAAGAGGTTTTGCTAAGGAATATTCAAAATAAATATATAAAGCATGTATATAAAAACCATTTCATTGTAATTTCGAGGTGGAATTTCCTCACTGGATATATTAAAACTACGGTATGTTTTCAAAATTAAATGAAATGCCTCAACTACCATTATTATGCATTTTTCTTGACCCTCTACAATACATTGATATAACTAATATATATATATAATTGACAAAAACTGTTAAATATATACATAGCTAGAAATTGTTTGGAATGCTTATCTGCCACAGTATTGTTTAATGTTAACAGTTACTGGATGTTCGATTATAATAAAATTTATCATATGCAATAACTGTTGCAAATTATGACAGATAATAGGTCAAAAGAGACTCGTCTCTACCCAAAAGTCTAATATCAATCTTTTAGCGGTCAATACGGTCTCCAAAAATACTGTGACACAGCTTACTACAGTAGTAGCAGGTGTGGATCATGAAGAGTTAAAAAGAATTATATGAACTTATAAAATTCAATTTTTCTTCCAATAAAATAGTGAACGCAGATATTACAATATATGGCTTTAGGTAGGAAAGTGAAGAACAGTACTGATTCTAATAAATGGTACTCCACCGTTAATATTGCTAAGAGACTGGATTTTCTTATTTCGTATTTCTTGAATTAGGTGGACGTGTTCCTAACAGACTTACAGTTGTTCAATTGTGCTTCCATTCCGTCAAACCAGTTGCCATATTCGTATGACTTCATTCAGTTGTTTTACAGAGAACAGAAAAAAAAATATATCAATCCTTGAATTTCAGCTTCCGCTGTATGGATCGTGTTTTGTTTTGACACAATTCCAGGTTTGCATCTCATCTATCATAGCAGCTTGAATACAGATAACAACGGATAATTTACAGTCTGCTTCTTACTTGAACTTGTTAGTGAAGAATGACAGTTTGAACATTTTAGATCGACATTTCGATTTTCCTATCATATCTAGAGGCAAATATTTTTTTATCACCATGGTATAAAGTATATGTTTCGAAATTGATGTATTGTTATGTAGCGTGTTTCCATTTTCGTGACTTTCTAGAAAGATGATTATTGTTCTCACAATAGTTTTTTACTAGCATTACATCAGACTAAAACATGTCATTCCTTTCATAAATTTTATGGTCGCCAACACGAATTAGCTAACTATTACGGAGTCTTCGTTTCACAGATGATCACGGACATATTTCTCTTGTTTTAACTTTATTCTATTTTCTTTTGTCGATACAAGGTTTTTACCGGATTTGTACACTCAGTAACGTGATGGGTGCCACATGTGGAACACGACATGCTTACCCTGTAGAGTAAATGATTTCATTCGATTTTTAAAGGAGCTCATTTTCATTGCTGAATGTTGCTGCGTTCCTCTTTTATTGCTTTTGTTCTGGTCTTCCTGCATCGACTACCACTTTTTAAATTCCCTTCCGTAGAGTCCTGTATCCATCAATTAAAACTTTTAGTAAATGATGGATAGAATACAAGCTGACCTACATATAGTTTCAATATCTAAAATTATCTACTATTTCAAGAGCTTGATATTAAAGAAAAGATATTTCTCTAACTTTAACAATATTAACAACTCCTGTACCTTGAACAGCGTTAACGAATCCCAAAATTAAAAGAATTGATCTAAACATTTCATAGTTATCTGAAATGTAGGAATCGGCTGATCAATACACTCAGTGTTACGGACATGTTTTCGGTGTCTATATTTTTGCCAGATTTTCTATTCTAAACATGTTATTTGTACAAAAACATTGAGAGTTGAGATATCATGCTCTATCGATGTGCATGGCCTGCCTCCAACTTTTCTTTGACAGTTTCCGCTGTTTAATCTTCAGTTAATTTTTAAATCCGAAATCTATAGGAGAAAATTAGAACAAAATTGAAAAAAATATATAAAAAAGTTTTAAATTGAAAAAAGCATATAATTTTCTGTATTTAACCTCCAACGATATGGTTTGTGAAAATGACGCTGTGTAGAACATATCTTATCATATTCAATGTAAAGATTATAACTAGAATTATAAGCAATGTATTGAAAAAAGCAATTTCAAACAAATTGGACAACTTTTGTGTATATCTATAAATCTGTTTCTCTTTGAAATATTGGCAACCAGTGTCACTAATTATAAGCAAATATATGTTGTAGTAACTGATGATTTTAATGTGTAATTGAGTATTATATTGTGTCCATTTTAGTATTGAATAGTGTTGCACTTTAATTATCCTATTACATCTAGAAATTATAGTGTGTTTTAATCCATTATCTTAATCTCAGTTTAAGCTAAATTTATGTCCGTAGAAGCAGTTATATATATTCGATATAAAACTACTTTATTTTTTATTTATTTTCTTTCTAATGATGATTTTTAGTGGAAAAAAACTTTAGTCGATAACATTTTTGTTTGGTAATCTGAACGTTTTATACCAAGCCTTATATATATTATCATTTCTGAGCAGTAAGTATTTTGCCATTATCTCCAGTTGATATTATCCCCGACTTTATATAGATATATATTCTTGTACAGTGTCACTTAAAATTTGTATAATAATTGTTTGCATTGCATAAATATGATTGTGACGGTACAAAAAAAAAATACTTAAAGGGAAACTGTCATTCTCTAATGATTATTGAAAACGGCTAACGATTATTTGGAATGAGTGATACACTGTTGTTTACTTCGCCTAAAATAATAATAAATGAACATTTTACTTATAATAAATCAGTCCCATGTCACAGTATAGAACAAAAAACACAGTAATTATCCTCGAACGGTTTAGTGTTTCCTTTCATGTTGTATGCAGTGCTAATGACTCGCAGTTTTACTTCTGTATTAGAAGACATTATGAAAGTTTATTGTTTACATTTGGTATGAAATTGCTTTCAGTGAGGATTTTTTATGTAATATGTACATGAAAATTATTTATAATCTCACTCTTTTACAATAATATACGTGTACAAAGAACATCCAAGTACACAGATTACAATTGCAATATAAGAGAAAAAGAAAAATAACGAATCCAAAAATTTGGCTACATCCTTTCCGATGACTACTTGTTTATCAAGGAGATCACTGATAGTTAGCTTTTCCTTCAACATCCACCTAGCAAGACATTTCAGGAGGGATCCAATTTCGTTACTGTCTTCTTCATGATAATATTTCGCACTCAGAATAACACCATATACAATTATTCCGCTTATAAGAATTATAACCATCATTATAATTAGAAGTAGACACATTGGATTTGATGACGTTGGAATAGCCACGGAAACAAGCATTAAGAATATAGCGTATGATAACAAAATTTTCATAGCGAGGGATACCCGTTCTCCTGACTCAGTAGGAAGCATAAAAACCAATGGATTTAAAAACGCAAACAACAAGGTCGGTACAATTACCATGATAAGATAATACAATGGCTGTCGTTTAATTTTTAGTGTAACTGTGAACATATCTAGTCCATTTTTGCTTAATACACTCGTTGAATATTCTTTTAAACTCCAGTATGAATTGGTCTCGTAATAATCCAACTGTGCTTTGTCATAAACAGAAGAAAACTTAATATGGTCGTTTGCTATGCCCCACGGCATAAATCCCAGGGTACAAGTCTGAGTGTCAAATGGAAACATTGAAATATCCGTTGGACATTTGGATTCAAAAACATCACCAGGATAATAATAGACCTCTCCGGTCATGACAACCAATGTATAAAATTTAGTGTCGCTTCCTAGGGATTCCATTTTATCTACTCTGTTAACAAGAAATGTTGGTGGAATCCACAAATCTTTAGGATCAATAGTAATGGTATACAAATTCCCGTAATAATATGGATTCCATATTAATGATGGATCCGTCCAATTCAAAATTAACGATCCTGTAATAGAAATAGTTTCATGCACTTCTCTAAAGGAATTAATATTGGCGAGACTAAAATAAATTCCTACAATCAGAGGTTGTGAAGGATCCGACCTTGGCATAACTTCTTTGGTATAATTTCTGAATAAGTCTTTATAAAGCTTTTTGACATCAGCCAGACTTTGACCTTCCACACATATAAGAAATTTGGAGAAACACATCAATAATAAAATAACTCTACGTCTCATGTTGAAAATGTACAGTGACAACAATGTTGTTCCTTTTGAAAATACTTTGATATAACGAGATTTGCGTTACGTTGTTCGTAAACACAAATATTACATTAAACGAGTAAATATTTTTAAATGCCGGTGTTAGGTAAGTCGATGTGATAGCTTAAGTTTAAACGTACTATATAACATCTATTCAACACCAAAGAAAAATAATAATAGAGAGAAAATTGTTGGCCTAAGACGGTGATTAAATATTTAAAAACATTCTTTATGAACGAATCAGTATATTTATTTAACAGTTTAGTTAGTGTGAATTTTCAGTCCTCCCATCTTTCAACTCAGTCAGGGCTCAAAATATTGCATAACCGGGACTCATTGAGAAAAAATACAGAAATCCCATATACACATGTATTTGCATTCAAAGGCATTGTTTTACCAGTACAATGGATAGTGCGGTGAAAAATGGTGGAAATCAACGTTTCAGCAATACAGTTTTCGAAAGAGCATTTCATCCGCAGCATTGACGCAAAGTTACAAAAATACTCTGTAATGATTTACATAAAAATAAACTAAAAGAAAGATCTCCGACAAAGTATAAATGTACATTAGACCATACTAATAATATAGAAATATTAATTTAATATTATCTGGTTTTCTTTATGATTGGCTGTTCGAGGTTATTAAAAACTTATGTCTGCCTTTTATGAATGAATTACTTTCTTAGACGATAGGAATTTGTGAGCGTATATCTCGTACCGTTTAGATCTCTCGTGATAACCATTTGAACACTCGTCGATAAGAAAGGCGAGAGAAAACTGAAGAAGTAATCAAGATGGAACAATCTGAGGTCATAGGCAACATCGGGAACGAGGAAGACGAGAAAAAACAAAAACTACATGAATATGCAATAGAAAACACAACACAGAAAAACTAAAACAAGTACATGAGCAACACGACCCAATAAAAAACGGGAGTGAACCTAGGTGCACCGGAATCGTAAACAGTTGTTGCTTCTAATAAGACACCGACCGTGTTGCCCATGTGAAATCCGGTAAAAAGTGATATTCGGTAAGAGGAAAGAACAAAACTACGGCAAAGGGAAAAGAATTGTCTTCATTTGGGAAACAGATATTCGGTAACGCTCAACTAGTTCATGGTGACGACTGTAGACGTTCTGAAGTGATGACTTCAGCCTAGGAGCAACGTACTCCTGCTTGAGCAGCGTTTGCGTCAGCAGCTGATCCCTGTCAAGAAAATCACTGTATTGGCAACAGCTCTAGAATAACGTATGATTTGTGAAATATAAACTCCATACGCCGTGTCTGCTGGAATGTTGCTACTGATGAATGTGAAGTTATCACGTTTGTCGTAGAGTTTCGTTGTTAATCTTAAGATTAACAACGATGAGGTGTGTAACCCATTCATTTAAATGTACCACTAGATGCACAATACATATAAGAGAGTACGATATCTAGACTAAACATGGGAACTTATGCTAACGAAATGAAAGGAAACCCTCTTAATTGAAAAAAAATAAAGTAATTCCCTCCTTTCAGGATTTTATCTCACAAATATTGTTCCAATGGACAATACAACAAGCTTTAGTGGTAACTTTATAGGTTAGGGATATCACACACACACACACACACACACACACACACACACACATGAAAACAAAATCGAATTAAAAATTAAAGCAATGAAATGAAAAATGTTGAGATAGGTCATACCAGAAACATCTAAACATGAGTAATCTTTTCCAGATTTGTTACTTTTTTTAAGGACAAGGATATGATTTCTAAAAATTACGAGAAAACAGTTAAAGAACATCTCTAAAAATGTATGAAATGATAAAGACGACACCGCAGTTTGTACCACTGAGAAAACACCATACAGACATTCACAGCTGTGGATAGTTTTGCGTAAAGATCTGTCCTGTTTATACAGTATAAAAGTTTACCTTTTTGAAGGACATTATTTCATGTTTGGAACCTAACAAATTTGTTGAAAAAGCTATATCAGATTTATTGCAACGTGGATGTATCAAGCAGTACTGCATCAAACCACATGTTTGGTCCCTCACCTGTTTCTTGAGATAAAAAAGGATCGCTTATAGAATTAAGAATAAACTTAAAGACTAAGTACGTCTAAACATTATCCAAACATAAGCCTCTGTTTTATTTTTAACATTATTTTTAATATTATCTTTCACGACGTTAGTTTTCTCAAGATTGGATCAGGTATCCTTCCACTCGAACAAAAGAGAACACCAAGCGGTTATATCCAGTCTCGTCAAAAAAAAAGCAGTGGTTGATAGAAGCATGACATTGTAATCATTTCTGAAACCAGATTCATACTTAATTCCAAATGATTTGATACATTTGAAATGGCCACTAGAGCAACAATATACATATGCAATTCAGATTAATTCAAATTCAAGTAGTCGATTACCATCCCCGTCATTTATTTAGGTCCTAAGATGACATTGATCTGCTCGAATATTATGCCTATCGGTTTTCGGGTTAATAAGCGTGATATACAGACAAAACTGAGATTTTTCAGTTTTGTAATCAGAGATTTTACGTAGTAGCCTTTGTTAAGTTAATCACACACACAGTTCACAAAGAAGGAAATTCATCATCGGGTTCAGCCGTACAGACAATAGATATTAGATTACTTAGGCTATACGCTTTTGTTAATCGTGCATAATCCCTCAAATGATTCGTGTAATGTAAAACAAGCGACAATGATGAGGATAATATACAATAATTTTAGAAAGATAAAATTTTTAACATACAACAGAGGAAATGGCATATTTTGATACAATTTATTAACTGCGTTTTGTTTTGTAACCGTTATTTTCCCGCATTGAAATACTTATTACATAATGTAAAGACTACGCACATTCAAAAGAAGGCAAAACATTGATTTGACAAAAATTCTTGAAATAATCTTATTTTAATTCCTTGTATATCAATGAAAGCGAAATCATAGAAAGTGAGCAATAGAATAGGTTTTGAATTAATGTAAAATTTGTACGAGACTGTATATTTGACTAGTTATGACATGTCGGTGATCTTTGGCATTATGGAGAACACAATCACCTTAAAAATTCTCTATCATTGAGAAATATTATTTAATTGAAAATTACCATGGACTTCTTCAAATTTAAGAAAAAACCAAAAACAATCTAATAAGCAGTTTCAGTTTGAATTGATTCTTGGATCGAAATGGGTCGTTGTCAACGCCCTCCTTTTACAATGTACATTATAATACCATCCTCCTACAGAAAACGTCCACGTTGAAATAAATATAAAACGTACTATACCAAAATCAGTTCGAACTCAAGAGTCCATTGACGATGACAAATCCAAATGCACAAACAGCTGGGATTGCATGAATTCAAAAATTGAGTGAGACCAGGTGCGTCGATAGGTAAGCATCTCCTGCTATGTATCCATCACCAGCTATGCAGCTCCAAAATCATGTCCGGTAGCAAAGATCACGAAAAAGTGCATGACACATTCGGTAGTAAATACAAATGGACACATGTAAAATAAGTAACAGCATTGTAAAATATCGCATATAATCTTACTGTATAATTGTTTTGAACAATATACACCGTCATGTATATTCATTTTACCACTGAACTATTACCAACGAGAACAGGGGCTTGGGAGACCGAGGAGTTAAGGTCGCTGACTCATGACCAACGCTACTGGCAGTCGATCTCCACTCACTCCACTTCATGTGATAAGCTTTCCAGACACTTACCCAAGGTCGGAGTTTCACCGGCCAGCTAAGCAGGTGTCTAAGTTGTCCTTCCAAAGAAAGTTTGAAAGTCACGCTGTAACTGGAAATCGCTGAAAGTGACGATAAATCCCCAAAATTCAACCCAACCAACGAGACTTAATTTATTCTTATGTCTTATGTAGATTATTGTCATATAATATGCAGAATTTCCAATTACTTGCATAAATAGATTTGATGATGAAAACAAGGGATAAATTGCTATCTAATTCCAGCACTCCGTTTTCCACACATATCAGTAATTTTATTTAGAAGAGGAATAATACATGCATAAACATTGAAAGAAAAAAGTTTCGCAACAAATACAGTAGATGTTTAACTATATATATATATATATATAAATATTGTACTGACTGCATTTAATATCCATATCCTACCTTTGTTATATAATTCTATAACTTACAATTCTATAACTTATCTTATAAGTTCATTAATGTAAACATTGTGGTTTTTTTTGTCAATATGGAATCAATTGCCTTTTTCTTTCTGTTGTATTTACAAATACCAAGACTATTCAGAAAAAATGACGAAAATATGCTCCAGATAAACAAATGAAACGCAAATTCACTTTAAAGTTAACACATAATCAGTGAAAATGCACGTAGTGTACGCCTGAACCGTTTGTGTAACAAAGAAGATTACAAAATAGAAAAATGTTCTGTTCATTTCTATGTCAGCTTAAGTCATAACATATAGTACAGAAAACATCGGGGCCATTTTAAGTGTACCTATAGCTATTTCCTCGTCGTTTACGTGTTATTTTTTATCTGTGCCCATCGGCATTATATGTACTTGAAAAAAATCTTTTGAAACATCTAGAAATCTACCTAAATTGGCCTTTCAAATTATTGAAAAATTTCTGTCAATAGCAAATAATGTTTGAAATGATGTTGGTTTCAAAACGACATTTCTGGTTTCTCACAGCTTGGGTTCTTTAATTGTCTACTGAACAATGGATCAAAGCAGCTATTTCCTCGTCTTCAATTTTGAAACCATGTTCTTTTAAAAACCGGGCCCTGTTTTCCAATCCCCAACCTATTCCATTTCCAACAGCTGGTTCACAGGACATACTGCAAGGTAGACACAGGAAACAGCTTATGGACAAAAAAGCAGCTGCCATATCTGTGCCAATATTCATTTTATGATCTGAATGGACTGCAGGATCCAGAGCTGAGAAAACACCGTCTGGTTTTATAACGCGTTTTATTTCTTTTATGCTTTTCTCAGGGTCTGGAAAATCATGTAGAGAATCAATGCATACTACCCAATCAAATCGTTCTTTCCAGGTACTATCCATTTTATCTGCACCCATTTTCAGGAACTCAACATTTGAAATATTCTTCGTTTTCTTGGTTTTGTTTGCCATTTCAATAGCAGTACCGTCGATATCAATTCCAATGATGATCGAATCTGGAAAATGTTTAGCTAGGTTAATGGTTACGCTGCCGGGTCCACAACCGATATCCAAAATATATTTCATCTGTTCTGTAAAAATACAAAGTATAATAATCACTACATTGTACCTATGAAAATGCAAGAATCGCTGCATATGATTTCATTTTCGAACTGAAACTAACATATGCTCCTCAATATTATCAAATGTACCTATACATAGTTAGTGAACATACAATGCCATTATTTGTAAATTTCCCTAACGTCAGAGTACAGAAATTACCTACATTTTGGGAGTTTCATGGATTCACTCTGTAAATAATTAAACCTGCTTAAAAATTAAAATGTAACATCTATAGTATTATTTTGACCTTCAATCCCGGATATTCGATTTATACCGTTCTCTTTTTTTTTTTTTTTTTTTTTTTTTTTTTTTTTTTTGGGTATTACGTCATCACATTATTTATAGTGGAAACATATAGGGAAACGAGACTCAAATCGCGCATAGCTTTAGTCCTTCAGTAATAACTGTCTTATCATCGACATTCATATTTCATGTTTGAAGCAATAAAAGTCAAACATTTAAATAAAGCATTTCATGCTTTAAATTTTACATTCATTTATTATTACAATTATTTTCTTTTCCATAAGGTAGTGTAAAAAATTCGGCAAATAACGTCGCACGGACGTTTCATAACATTATCTGTTTTCTGCAGTTTATTCGGAAGTAAGAATGTAATCAACAACCTCTGCAATAATAGAATTTATATAAATCAGATCTTCAAAGAAATTAATAAGATGATTTTGAAATTGGAAATTTGGAAATTGAAAGCAGTGTGCGTGATCTGGGTACCTCTATGCAGTTTGGGTTTCACATTACTTATGTTAACTTTAGTAAGTCCATAAATATTGTCCTATTTAGGAACTAATAACACATATATGAGTTTAAAACTATTTTACTTAAAACTTTTTCACATTATTTATGATTTGAAAAGTTATGTAGTAAAATACCGCAATTGAACTTTAAAATGCGATTATTTGAAGAAGAAATATTTCGTATACAATTATAGGAAGAAATCGCGATCAAATCTCCAATAAGTGGTAAAAATTTCACCGAGAAATATCGTCAGAAAAATTTTATCAAAAAGTATTAATTCATATAAAATATATTCTATGGTGCTTAATATTTATGCCATATTTTGTAGAATATATAAAAAATGGTAAAACAAGTGAAAGATCACTTGGTTTATAATTATCATTGAACGACGATACCCAGAACCAGTAAATAAAGATATTTTAATTGGTTTTACGTGGACTATTTATTAACAGACTTCTTCAATTATCAGCTATTGTTGGACGGAAGCGATTGTTTGCTCTCAGATTAGTTCTGATGTAAGCAAATCTAAAGTACACATTTTCTTATCCAGTGTTAATTACCTAAAATATTAGACTAAACTTTTCGTCAAACAGTTGGTAAGAAATAAAGAATTCTATTCATAAACAGGATGAAAATGTTCTGTGCCATTGTAATAACGCAGGAAGCATGATACTGGCAAGTATAATAGACGCAGGAAGAAATTTCCCGTTTTGTTTGTTTTCATTTTCTCTGGTCCCCATTCTCACGCAGGTGAAATTTCAGGATTCTAGTTTAAAAAGTATGGGGACACGTCCTGGTAAAAAAATGTCTATAAGATAAAATCTGGATCAAAATTTTCTGCTAGTTCTCTGAAACATCTGTATTTTGCAGACAATCAACTTCTTCAGTTTCAAGTTAATATGTGTTAAAACAAAAACCAGCTGCATCACCTTCCATGTCTGATTGGTATACGTAGTTAGTCGTATATACTATTGATCACTGGGAGTGTGAAATCTGGGGTTGTTTGGGTTCGATCCTGGCTCGGGGCGAGGTATGCTCGACTCCAACCTTAACTGACAGGTAATGGTTGTTTTCCGCCAAATGTCGGGGATTGTCACCGGGTTCTCTGGCTTCCTATCCCAATAAAAACTGAACTCCACGATATAGCTGAAAAATTATTGAAAGTGGCATAATGTACCATACAAAAAAATCGTCTCCCCTTGGCAAAACTTATGTAGCATAAAAAATACCATGAAAAAAATTAAAAGAAATAATTGTCATTTCCACTGGAAATTTCTGGAAATGTCGTATACCACTTTTATCTACTCCTTCTGTTTTATTAGAAGTGAATAAATACTCTTCTTTCCTATACTTTTTGCGAGATCAAGGTTCTTGGTTGGCGCCTCGGAGTTTCACCTGGCTATTTGTGTAGAAAATATATACATTAACTCTCATAATGGCAGTTCTTTTGTTCTCAGAGTATTGTATCTATATTAGTTGTCATGTATCAAAGTCCATTATATATGAACTCTTACACTCTAATGTATTTTTATAATAAAAAACCAAACCAAACCGGTAATTATAAAGTAAAAAGATAGTTACACTGGGAGGAAACACAAATAAGTGTTGAAACCTTTGTTTTTAAAAAGAATATATCAATCAAAGTATAAAATCTTTGGACATTACTTAGTACTATTCAGTATTGAATCGTCAATTCCAAAGCAGATGTCAACAGTATTCATGCTATCGTTGCACAAAGTACGCATGTATAATTGTCAGCGTAGTTTGAAATTTCATTTTGGCTCAAAAGAAACACATTCCCGTACTTTTAACATCTGCAGTTAAAACTCTGAAGTTTAATGATGGTATGCATCAAAAAATTACAAGAAGTCTACTATCAAAGTGGAACCACTGGAAAAAATTTAGATGAACCAATTCAGTCAAAGGTCACTCGGTGTCGATTTAGGAGAAAAATTAAAAATCGAAAGACATATTTTTTATCTCAGGTGTAATACCACGCACCTTTTCTGCCTGACGTAAGTAAAATTTTTGGATTTCATCACTTTGGTCCGATGCGGATTCGACCACGTTTCTGTTGACTATTGCGCTGAAGTACAGAAAATTTATTATTCACTTTCATTCTTTTGTAAGTTTAATATAGAAATCAGGAGATATTTATGGTCATTAAAAAGTATTGAAGTCAAAGGGTATGTTTTTAAACTGTTCGATTTCTGGTTGTTCAATGTACAACTTGTGTACCTTCATTCTTAATAATATAGTTATTGGAAGATGTTACAGTGTATCACGACTCCCGGTAAATTTCATTTAAGAAATAGCAATAAATATTACCATGATTAATAACTTCTTGTCTAATTAAAGACATATAATATAATCTTGGTCATAAATATGGAATATATTTTTTTCTAGATTAACACCACAGGACAGATGACTTTAAACACGCTATATCCCTTCTTGAAGGAGCAAAAGACCACTCTTGTCAAAATTGTCTTGGCAATAGCAAATTAAAGAACAAAAATATTTTTCAAGGAAGGAAAAGGAATTCTATAAAATTT
>JAOXYI010518021.1:0-15580 GCA_028566495.1 Lithophaga antillarum
ACCTGTATCAAGTCGCAAATCAGGTAAGGAGAACAGGTAATGACTACGAAACAGGGAACATCTGTGATACAGACATTAAAAATCTGAATTAACGGAACATCTTTCCTAGTTTTAGTCTTTTGAGTATTGCTTTGGTGGTCCTTTTTCAAAAGTATGTCCACTAGCTCAGCTTACTATTCAGCATGGACACAATAATATTGTTTGAGTTTATATAAAAGAAAAAAAAAGAAAGATATTTTGCCTATTTGTTTAGATGAAATCAGGTGAGTGATACAGGCTCAGGTGAGCCTTTAGTTCAATGTTAACTTTCTATTTTATTTGATAGTCTTAAGGAATACAATGTAGGTCCATGCACGAAGGGAACATTTCGGCCCTTAAAATAAAGTACATAATATCACAATATAGTAAATGTGTTTGATCTCTTGAGACACCCACTTTTAGCAATCAAAGCAATTTATGAGTTATAATGAAAGTTGTTAGGTCAAATTTCAATTTTACCCAGAAACGACCATTTTCATGCAATTTTTAACCGTTTTTTTCTTCTAGAAAACATTGGCCGCACACCTCAATCCACAATATTTTGGGTGAAAAAGGCTCTTTCGAACTGATAAACATTTTTGAGCAAAAATAGTTTAGATCGTGGAATGCAAACAACGTTTTCTAGAAGAAAAACTGGGTAAAATACGTCAAAACTAGACAAAAACGTCGATTTCCACCCATGAACGCAAAATTACTAATAAAGCCACATGCCAGAAAGTACCAGTTTTGTATTTGGTAATATCCTATTTAAATATTTTCAGTAATCTATTATTTTTATACAAAATGTAATATTTGCCCAAATTTAGGGCCATTTAAGATCCTTTCCGAACCTACTCCTTTCCACTGAGTAATCATGCAAGATTATCATTGAGAATTTCAGACTGTCACTTTATCTGCCAATAAACACTGGATATTATTATTTTTTTTCATTCATCTGTCGATAAATCTAGATTATTGGTTGATAATCTAGAATTTTCACCAAGAAACCAGGATTATGATTTAAAATTTTAGGCTGTCATTTTATCTGGCATAATCAGCAAGTAGTCCCGGTTTTTCAGTCAGCTGTTGATAAATCAAGATTCTAGTTGATAATTCTGATTTCCCGAATACAGTTCTGATTATTAGTAGAAAATCTGGGATTTTCATCAATTATTTAACAAAAATAAAACAATTGTAATTATCTCGAGTGATAAACTAATATTGTTGTTGATAATATCCATTTATCGACTGATAATCTCAGATTATCATGGATAATTTCAGTTTATGTAAAAGACTTGCCATACATATATGACGAATCTGCTTCAAAAAGGGGAATGTCGACAAAAATACTGAAAAACTGATGTTGACAAATATAGATGTTTTAGCCATCGATTACAAGTCTTTCAAACTAAAGACAAACAATTTACAGAAAAGTTGTCACCCATCAGAAAGAAAGTTAAATACGAGATCTTTTGTTCAGATCTGGACAAGATAAAAGATTTACTTCAAACGAGTTTTCTCTCTGAGGATGATGCATGTTGTTACTTATCCAAAATATTTGCCGAAATTGGCAATCAAAATTTCTTCTCGACTCACGACTCCTTTTACGGTTTTTGAATAAGTTTAAAAATTAACGTTCTCCTAACACGATTTAGGGGAAACTGTGTTGAAAATGATGATTAATACCAATTAATCAATCAACGTGTTATCCAAACAGTACCTAAAAGTACGTCTCTATTAACTAACAGTAATTAGTTAAAACCGTAGCCATGATACACATGCAAGTTTTGAATATGATGGGATATTGCTAGCAGACATTGTGCCCTTCATAGGTGAACCAAATCAAATGTGCGTCAAATTAACTTCGATATCTTGTAATAATAATGTATTACTCCCACTGGGTGGATGCCACTGCTGGTGGATTGTTAGTCCTCGACGGTATCACAAGCCCAGTAGTCAGTACTTCGGAGCTGGCATGAAATTACTTGAATACTGAATGAAATTTTTAGTTAGTAAAATTGTTTAAATTACATAAACGGATTCGTAAACCAAGATCTCGGATTAGTTAACCGAGAATCACGATATAGTAAACAGCGATCTCGGATTAAAAAAGATGTTTTGTGTGCCCTGGCTTCCATCATATATATTGTACAGTTATATTTGGTTAAGAAGATTTTTTTAACAAGAAGAAATCCTGCAGGATTTTGAAAAGCCAGTAGGATAACGAAAGCGTTTCTAAATTTGTGGAAAACATACACACATCCCGAAAAAATCTTGCCTAGGTTCGAAAATGGGTGATCGATCGGCCAAATGGCGAAATAGTTTATACCCCTGGTAGCGGTAGAGGGGGTATATAGTGTTCTTTATGTCCGTCCGTCCGCATCTATTATCCGCAACTCCTCATTTACTTCTCGATTGATTTCAACCAAACTTTCATTAATCCTTTCATACCAAATGGCGTTGTGCACTTCCTAGTTTGTTTTTGCCAATATTCAATATTCACTTTTTACAGAATTCTTGGTATTTTGATATTATCGTATCTATATATAAAACAGTACCATTCCAGATATAGTGAACCTGTTATCCGCAACTCCTCCTAAACTACTAAATTGATTTCAACCAAACTTTAAAAAATTAAGAATGTAATAAAGATGTACATCTCCTGAAATTAAATATTCTATCGATTTCAGACACTTCATACATGTACATGTACCTGGCCTCAAATACTAGTAGGAGCATACCTGTTATCCGCAACTGTCATAAAAGCCAGTGAACAGATTTTAATGCAACTTTCAGAGTTTTTCAGTGCAAATTGTAGGTATGCATCTCCCATTTTATTTCTCTTGAAGTTGAATTTTCTGGATTTCCAGACATTTCATACATGTGCATCAGCCCAAATATAACAAATAAAAAACCTCACTGTCCTGTTATCCGCAACTCCTCCGAAACCAGCGAATGGATTTCAAGAAAACTTTAAAAGATTGTCCAATATAAATTGTAGCTATACATCTTCTATTTACGGTGGCTGGTTTAGGACGTCGAGTTTTTTTTCTATATCATTATAACGAGATACTATATCGTTATAACGAGAAACGATCTCGTTATAATGGGATCAGATGTCGTTATAACGAGATAAGATGTCGTTATAACGAAATATTATATCGTTATAATCGTTATAAGGAGAAACTATCTCGTTATAACGAAATAAGATGTCGTTATAACGAGATAGTATCTCGTTATAACGAGATATTATTTCGTAATAACGAGATACTATTTCGTAATAACGACATCTTATCTCGTTATAACGACATCTATCTCGTTTCAACGACATCTTATTTCGTTATAACGAGATAGTTTTATAATGACATCTTATCTCGTTATAACAAGAAACTATCTCGTTATAACGAGATAAGATGTCGTTATAACGAGATAATATCTCGTTATAACGAGAAACTATCTCGTTTCTCGTTATAACGACATCTTATCTCATTATAACGAGACTGTTTCTCGTTATAACCAGATAGAAGAAAATCTTCGACGTCCTAAACCAGCCAGCGTTCCTATTTATTTTTTCTTGAAACTGAATATTCTAGATTTCTAGAAACTTCATGCATGTACATTGACCCAAATTCTACACTGCACACACGTTATCCGATACTCCTCCTAAACAGCTTAATGGATTCTCAACAAAACTTTCAGAGGCTGTTCAGGACAAATTGCCTATATTGCTTTTCTTGAAATTTCTAAAAACTTAATACATTTACCTTGGTCCAAATGCTACACAGAGCATACATCTATCAGTTACCTGCAACTCCTCTGAATCCAGTAAATGGAATTTAACAAAACTTTCAGAGATTATTCGGAATAAATTGTAGATGTGCATCTCCTATTATATTTTTCTTGAATTTTCTATATTTGCAGATACTTAATACATGTACATCAGCCCAAATACCATGTCCTCTTATCTGCAATCTGAAATAAGTAAGTAAATTCTTTATTTATAGAAGGTAACTCAATTAGATACATCCATTTTCATTGAAGCCCTCTCTAACATTCACACACACACACACACACACACACACACACACACACACACACGAGATACAATAAACATAGCATGTATGTATAATTTAAAGTTCACAAAGTATGTCTGAAATTGGTTTCAACAAAACTTGTTGAGATTGTTCAAACCAAATTGTAGACATGCAGCTCCAATTTTTCTTCCATGAAACTGAATATTCTAGATTTCCAGATACTTCATGTACGTACCTCAGCACCAAATAATAGTCAGTACATACCAGTGTAATCGGAAAGCCCTTCAAAATCCACTGAATGGATTTCTGCAAAGTCGTGTCTAGGTTCGAAAACGGGTATCTACATTACATGTACTGATGTAGCATAATATTTTAGAATTGCATGTACATTGTACCATGACATTTTTCGTAGAATTCAATAATATTTCATATAAAGCTATAGCATTTTATAAAAACATGCGGTGAAGGTGGGGTGATATCAGGTCTGTTATATCGACCGGTTTCTACCTTTAAAGGATGTGAGCTTAGTCTCAGCTTGCAAAAGGCAGTTCTAAGTTTTCTGTCTTCCAGTGTATCTAAATATTTTTTCTCTTTCATATGAATCCAATTTATTAATACTATCAACTTCATTAGACCAATTCTGAAGATATGTATCAGAAATTCTTTATATAAATATATTGATAAGAACGTTGGGATTGTAATGTACGGATTTTCCCAAACATCAGAGAATCCATGTTCTTCCAAAACTTTTTTTTACAAAAATTAGCCAGTCAAAACTAGCTATGTTGCCTTATATGAACGCGTACGCACTGTGAATAACAAGATTCAACATAAAAGTTATTCTGAAGTACTATGATACTGTGATATATCTGTAATGTTGTGCTGTAAAATAAGACGTATCTATTGAAAAGTAGAAAGGGGGCGAAGTATTTTATGCGGACCTTGAACTTTTTAATATATTTTCGAGGTATATATAATATTTATTTTCGTTCCTACCCTGTTCACAAGACGGTCCTTAATCTAGCGATAATTGATGGAATATTCCTTGATAAGATAGTACTGCAATAAATTTATTTTCCTTCTATTTTTGAATGCATTTGGTTTTTTTTTTAAATTAAGTAAAACACTATAATGAAAAATATTGTTTTATGTATATAAGTATTTAATTCTAACGAAAAAATATCGTTTTATGTATACAAGTCTTTGATATACCATTTTTCTGCAAAAAAAAATCTCGTAGCCGCCCCTCCCCCTCCTTCCTTTCCATAAAACCAAATCTTAATTCTCATTCATAGATTTGCGCCGAGAAGTGTATTATCGATTAATCACCCCAATACTACAGTTGTAATCTAACAGCTTAATTAACCACATCCTGTGTCAACTCGTGCGAACACAGATCAACACACGCCTTGCATTCCAATCTACCTGAGTACAACGGTTTTAAATTGGAAATTTATAGAAGTGTAGATGCAGCAACGGGATTGATTCAAATTCATTTTGTGGTGTGGGCGGGGTGGCAAAAAAGGTTCGAAACCTGTCCCCCTATCAAATATTTAAAAATGGGTTGCTGCCTTAGGCGATAGTTCCTGTTACTTTGCTAGAGTGGTCTAAATAATGTTCCTTACTTTTCCAAAATATGTACAATACATGTATACAACGAAAATTATGCTCTGATACAGACACAATCGAATGTTTAGTGACTGAGTTACACGAAAAAAGGTATTTCGTGATAAATGAAATGAATAGATGACTGAAAGCCATATCCAAAATCTAGTACATGCGGAGAATCCAACAAGATCATCACCAACAAAGGATCAAACACAAACATGGACGAAAAACAGACACAGCACTGAAAACTATAGCTAGGGCAATACGAACTCCCATAAACCGCCAGTGACATCAGATGCTCCGGAAAGGTAGGCATGTCCTGCTCCACATACGGGACCTGTCGTATTGCCCAGTGTACACAGCCGATATAAAGTGGCAAATCGGGCAAGGAGAATGGGTAATGACTACGATACAGGAAACATGTCCAGAATCATCTTTGATACAAACACTCAAAAATGGTCAACCAACTCGTGATGGTGACCATAAAATTTCCGAATTGATGACATCAACTTGGCTTTGACGAAGACTTGATTGAAGAACTTTTATAACAGTAATAATCCTATTTAGGAAGTCGCTATAGTGGACAAAGGCCCTAGAGTAGCGGATCAGCTGTGAAATGAAGACTCCATATGCCGCGACGCTGGTATATTGCTACTTAAAAGGAAAATTCACTATCGGAAAAAATACAGTCATCTAGTTTTGAATTTAACCATCATCTCTCGTCTATCGTTAGGTACAAGTCCAAATAAGACGCAGACTTGAGATGTATCTGTGGTGTCCTTAATTTCAAGCTCATTTGGTTAGATAAGATGTAAGTAGCCGTTAAAATGACAATTGTTTAATGACAAAGCATCATCTGTACAACGGAAGCTAAAATTGAAAGACCGGGCTAACTTTTTCTCTTTTTTTTCTCAAATAGCCCCTGAATGTTTCAGCTTCATAGAATATAAGAACAAATCGGCAAGGAGTGGTGCACAATGCACATGCTGATTGTCTGCTGAAAAGCAGCACGTACACCAAATTCAACAAAGATATTGTCTATCAAAAAGTCCAGCGTCTTAAAAATATCCATCTCAGATACTTTTTGTTAGAGTAAGTACGTTCGTTGAAAAAGTAAGGTTTTTCTGTACCTAAGACCAAATATTTGTATCTCCTTTTACCATCTTTTTTGAAGAAACATTCTTGAATTAAATTTTTGAGGCGAATTTTTAGTTTATCACGGGGATGTGTGGCGTATAGAGTGGAGAAGGCTGTTGCATAATGAAAGGGATTTATATTTAATACATTTCAATAAATATTTTGAATTTTTAAAGATCTTTATATGATTCACTCCACTCCTGGAGTAAGCTTTGTCACAGTACGTTTGGAGGCCATTAACTGCAGTTAGAATCCGTTGTACATGTAGCAATTTTTAATTTTAAAACTAAAACCGACAAGAAAGACTTGTTCATTTCGCATAAAGCAGCTGTTCAAGCTATTTATAACTGAATTATGGATGGAACTTCAATCAAAGTAACAAGATATACACTTAGGTGAAGTCTTGAACTTACATTATAGGTATCCGTATAATAGCGCATTATGGAAGAAATTGCTGTGACTTCAAGATATACTGCTAATAGGTAGTGTTTCAAGACTGTATCTTTGCTTCCATTTGCAGAAGCATTGATGCGTTGTGAATATAGATCTATGTCAACACCTCCAGGTAAGAGATGTTTGTCAGCGTAGTTATGCGCCTGATTTAACTGATAGATACCGATTATCAGTGATCTTAATAATCCTTAGTGTCTACACTCATGAAATGGTAACTACCCGAGCGCTCGTTTGCTCATAGATTTGACCTGCATTACTTTTTCCTGTGATCGGTATGGTTATGTTGCTTTTTCTAGCATGCTGCATGCAATATCACAGTGTTCTATCGATGTGATGAAGGCAGCTTTGAGCTTATTGCACGAGCACAAATAATTCTGAGTTATTCTGTTAGATTTAACATGTCAACGTTTGGAACAAACATATCGTAATACTTGTCCTTCCAACGTTTACCTCGTGCATTTATATACCAACCTGATTTTTGTGACTAATTATTGATACTTAGACATCAGTACCATCCATAATAGCAATGACGGAATCAGACAGAAAATTACTGAAAAGTTGTATAATTACTAATGTATTTTTCTATAACATCCTCTCGACTGATATGATGAACCCAATTAAAGATGGATAAAGTTTTCAGAAATCGCTATTTTGACTTGCTGCATGATCTTTGAAACACCTCGCTTACTTCCAATTCCAAATAAGGCTGCTAAATAGACTGGGTTACCCATGTATCGTGGTACTAAACGACGTCAAAATGACGTCGGATTTTAGATGAAATACATGTAACACGTAAATACCGCGATACAATGGAACCCGCGATATAATGAGTTTTTTTTATCCTGTCTAGAATATTACGCTCCTAATTTTAGCACCTTATAGATCTGTCTTTTTCCGAGATTCTGACTGCACTCTGTTTTTATGAGAATTCAAGTTCAATTGAAGACGTGTTGAATATCAGGGTTATCTATGCTTTTGATTGTTTCTGTATGTTACGGTAGTTTTATCTTCTTGTCCTTTTCAAGTTGCAAAAACAATTACTTAAGTAGCCGGTTAGTGGAATACTGAAAAAATATTTTATGTCGTAATTGCGACTTAGCTATCCCGTTATTACGACTTAGTAAGTCGGAATTACAACTTTCGTAATTTCGATTTAGTAGGTGGTAATTGCGACATAGTTACATCGTAATTACGACTGAGTTATCTCTTAATCACGACTTACTATATCATAATTTCGACTTAGATGTCTCATAATTACGACATTGCTATATCGTAGTTACGACTTAGTAAGTCGTAATTACGACATACTAAATTGTAATTACGAGATAAGTATGCCATTTGTAATTACGACATAGTCATATCGTAATTACGAGATAGCTAAGTCGTAATTATGAGATAACTAATGAATTTTTCCGCTTAGTCATAGATAAAACGAAAAAGTTAAGCTGATCCTTACTCATTTCGATTAAACTCGGAATGTCATCGTCAGACAGAGCGTTTGTGTCAGAAAAAGGACCTTTCATAGTTTTGCCATCAAGGTGTGAAGGGCAACAGCGAACTCCTGTCGGTACCAACAAACCCTGCCTAACGAATACAGACAACCTTGCCTTTTCTGTCATCGTCACGAAAGGTCCTTGCAGTGACTTGCAAAAACCACATTGTCTAGACGGGTTTTGCCAACTGCCACTATAAAATTTGGTACGTAACATATTCGTCCGTGGGTTGTTACAGGTTGTGCTTGTGAACAGTTTCTGCATGAGTAGGATTTTTACAATTTTCAGCACTTTAATATTGTTGTCTACATTTAATACATATTATATCATCTTCGTCAACAGAATTTTTTCTGGCGTGGTCTTGTCAGTATATATTATTACTAGATACAAAGATTTAGATTTCATTGTGAATGTTAAACAGGCGCGGATCCAAAGGGGGGATCCGGACCCCCCTTTCAAATGGCACAAAAAAAACCTGAAGAAAGGCACAGATAAATGATAAATTTACTACTCCAAGTGTATCTGTTCTTACTGTATATTGTTGGACAGATGTTACATGGAATCATTGCTTCGTGAAACGCGAAATTTATTTTAGATATTAAAATATTCTGTTAATACTTTCGCATTTGCGTGTTGTGAATGTTGTATGTTTCACATATGATGAGCATTGGTACATGCAAGTTCATCATATGCTTTGAACACTAGAAAGGGCAAAATAATCTTCCGTGGAGATCCATTTCAATCTTCTGATTTTGTTGGATATAAGGGTAAAATTCAGTCCAATGTGTTACATAAACATGTTCATTGGAGAAAATAAACGCGGCTGAAATATCTGTTGTTGTAGTGTAATCATCTTAATACAAAGGTTTTCGGACGTATGAAATTTGAAAAGCATGATAAACGATAATTGGTACCATGCGGTAAAAAAGGTTATATACACATCCTACAGCCCCTAAGATTTGTCCACAAATATGAATGAACATTAACATAAATTCATATTAAATGTTTTTGACATCTTAGGTCATCTGTATTTGATGAACAAAACAATTATGAGGACATTTTTCACTTGGCAAATGACCTTCAAAAGCAACGTCTAATTTTAATTCCCACCCCCCTCAAATGAACAGTTGCCACTATTCTGAGGTTAAATTTATTTTGCTCTAGAAATACTGTCCGCATTTCTTGACCAGATGATTTTGTTCAGGATAAAAAGATGAAGTCTGATTAGATAGTCATTTTTAGTCGTGTTCTCGTAGAGAACAAACGAGTATTGTTGTGACAAGAATTTAGATTTCACACTTTTCCGATTCTTCATCGGCACTTCTGTTTCCTGCTTCCGCGAAGGAATGATATTCACTACAGTTCTCTAGCTTTCGCGCTAGAATTTAAACATAGGAACTATACTTCGCACTAATTTTACAGTTGGACGTAGAATTCGTGTTATGCAATATAGTTTAAATATAAACCAAATTTTCACTCGGTATATTTATTTTCGTCGGAATTATTAATACTAACAAAAACAACATATTATAATGAGATATTTTGTGGTACTAGCTTTGTATCTGTGTGACATTTGATCGTCGGTAAAGTAGTAAACAAACCCAAGAAATTCCAAATAATCTTTATTTATTTATTTATTTATTTATTTGACATATTCAAATAAATATCAATGATCGTTTTGTTTGCAACATAGATATAAGCGGAGGAAATTCTGATTTACAGATTATGTAAAGTGTGGATGAACTGGCCACATACCTGAAACTTCAAAAAGAAATCGATCAAGAAAGAACACGACTAAAAGTACGACAGTGTTTTGAGTATACAAATGTTTGGTCGAGAAATGCGGTTAGCATTATACGGAAGAAAAAATGAGAAAAATTAGCAAACATGAAATAAAAACGTGATTTTGCAAAACGTAACGCAGCATTATGATATCATGGTGCCATTACTAATAAATTCACGTGCCAAATATCGTGAATCTAGACTTGTTTGCCAAATTTTAGGGCAGTTTACGTTCCTTACTGAATCTATTTCTTTTGGTCTTTATGTATGTCAAAATAGAAAATAATCAGATCGCTCTCGATTAAATCATGTACATGTTTTGTTGAATTTTGGTCGCCAATTCTCCAATTAAGGGGGCGTATTCTCAATTTTCTGACACACGTAGGCTTGTACTAATTTCTGGGGGGAGGGGGGTCAAAGGCATTTTTGGGGGTTTACGTGAAAAACTAGTATTTTTATATGGTATTTTTTGGGGAGTGCATATCTTGCGATAAGTATTGTATTCAGCCAGATTTTAGTACTTTTTGTGAGGTAAAAATTTTACCATCTGACGACTGGACGATTCACGAATTTTTCAGAGTACGCCCCGTTCCCATCCATTGATTAAGATGTAGCTTTTGTCAACTTGCTCCGTATAGATATGCTCAGTGGGCGGAGCTCTTTATTTATTTTTGGTACAAAAATATGTAAAAAAAAAATCAAGTTTCCCGAGCCAGGAAAAAACTTAAACATGAAATATGTAGTTATAAATAAGTATCAAAATTGGAAAACACCTGTAACGTGGGTCCTCCTCTCCCTCTCAGGCGCGGACCGATATATTCCAAAAATATAAAGTTTGATACAATTTGGCTACTTTAACGAGGCAAAATCTTGACAAGACGGGATTCCGTTGTGTCCGAACGGCGGGCAATTTTCTTCAATTGTCTAACTTTGGACCCAAATAATGTCTGTCAAAATATTTCTATAAATTCTTATAGATGAGATCACATAGATTTAGAAAAAAGTGGCAGATTTACCGCGGGCACGTGCCCCCTCCCCAGTTGAAGTTAACAAAATTTGTTTGGTAGTAAAATATGTAATGCTGATTTTTAAAGCATTTGAGTGGTCAGTTTCATAAAAACGCGGCCCTAACAAACGGAAACTGTGCTCTTTAACAACAATTCAAGGTGTTACAATTATCATATTGACAATTTTACGACTACATGTATATGTAATCTGATTACGGCCATGTTTGATGCATGTACAGTAAGGGAGCAAATTATTTGTTGTTGGTTTAATCGTTTAAACAAATTGTATATTATATACATCAAAAAAATTTTCATACATATCCAAGTCTAAGAAGTACATTATTACAGACATATTTCAGAAACGTACTATTTGCATTATATAATATTTTAAAGATGCTTTGATGACTTTCGTGAAACCATTTTTTTACCATCAAAAAATAGACGTTTCGTCTATAAACCAACACTGTGCATTTTACGATTCTACTGTCCTGTTGAAAATCAAGCATACAGTAATGAGAAGATTGGGTTGACCATCTGTTTATTACAGTCCGGCTGAAACAAGCTTTTTCTTTATTTTGGGTAATAACTGGCACAAATTTAAATGTATGTCGAGTATCAAAAACGCATATCGGACTCCGAAGATGTTTTCCCTTCCATCACTGCAAGTACTACAATCTTACACGACTTTCTATAAACAACTGTATATGTAATTGTTTAACAGAATTTAATTCATCCGAGCTGCATGGGACCAATAGTATATTGGTTCTCCAGGAAGGTTACTCTGAAGTTTTTGTGATACGTAGGCTCGTACTATTTTTTGGGGTGTGATTTTAGGATTTCAGTATTTTTTTGGGATATCGAAAATGGCAGGTATTTTTGGGGGGTCATGTGAAAAATGTGGTACTTTTGCAAGGTATTTTGGGGTTGTTACTTTTTCAGTTGGTATTTTTTGGGGGTGTTCAGCCAGAGTTTGGTATTTTTGGGGGGTAAAACTTTTGCCGTCTGACGAGCCTATGTATCACAGATTTATCAGAGTACTCCCTCCCCCACCCCTGGCATTGCTTCCAGATCCAAATGATAGAAATTGACCGGCAAAGAGTACTTGAAATCTATAGAAAAAAATCATTTTTTTTCTACTTTTAAATTGTTATTGACAATCACAAACTTTTTTTAGGGGAAGGGGGTTGGGTTTGGTTGTTGGGGTTTATCATCACTTTCAGCAATTTTTCAGGTATATCGTCACTACCAGACTTCCCCGAGGAGGAAAGCCTGGACAGCTATCAAGCTAACCGGTGAAAATCCCGACCTTGGGTAGATGTCTGGAAACCTTAACACATGAAGCGCAGCACTGAAGCGGGGCTCAAACAAACGGTGTTAGGCTTGTGGTAATGAGTCAGGGACCTTATCCACTCGGAAAACCCGTCCCCCTTTTTTCGTGTAGCGTGTATAGTATGATTGGCACATATTATATGGATCACTTTGTCCTCTTCTGATGTGCGTGTCGTTACATTTTACCGTATCCTTAACTTTTTGCTCAAAACAGTCATTGGATTTTAATCAAATCCAGGAACTCTTGTGAACAAATTATTTTGTTTTCTTCCAATTTTATCACAGTAATGAACGTTTTCCACGTTTTCATAATATACGGTAATGGAGACATTAGCCCTGAAATTCATGACTTACCGTGCAGCTCTTTTTTTATTTGGATTTAGCGACAAAAAAAAAAAAAAAGCTACACAGTAAGTCATGAATTTCAGGACTATTGAGACATGCAATACATTTTCTTGCAAGGAAGAACCATAAAATTTTAGGATGTGTTATGTCCTCCAATGACTCTCGTCTCACCACCCTTGAGACGTGTGGAGAGGGGGCAATCTCTGACAAGGCAGGTAAGTCAGGTTCATCCCCCTCCCCCCAACCATTCACGAAAGTCCTGGATCCAGCCCTTAAAGTTTGGTAAAATTTGGTCCCTTTGTTGATGAAAAATCTTGACAGGGCGGGATTTAACGTTAAACATTATTCTTCTATGTAAAATTAAACTATTTTGATATCTAGTTATGAACATAAATGTATCGAAATTTACCGTCCTGTTTTTAGACCAACCCCCTGTTTTCAAAGTTCTACTTCCGGTATAGCTTAGCGTTGGTTGATATTCGTGTCTGCAGTATAATTTGTATGTGTCACAGTGGTGCGGGGAAGAGAATTACTTGGATTGTAGGTAAGTTACAAATTATACCGTGAAATCTAAAGAATAGCGAACATCTGTACCGTATAGAAGGGTTTGTCAGATCATGGGTATTACAAGATAAACGCTAGGTGGAGCTGTTTTTAAAGGAGTAACAGTTTGTGCGACTGGTTAATAATAATACACCAGCTCTGATATCCCAATTTAAAGTACCAGCTGAATATTTACAAATCAATATCTCCTCCACTGACGCACCTAGCGTTAACTGACGACCCTACAATATGAGCACAGCTACCAATGGCAATGCAGTGCACTCTCTGGTGGGGGGGGGATTGGGGCACTTCCTATATAATTGATGATAGGGGTGTTCCGACAATTAGGGTCCAATTTTTTATCACCTGTCTGTCATGGGGTATACTTTTTGTCATCAATGTCTAAGAAGGATTATTCTGTCATGGGGCATAATGTACAGTATAGACAAGGTGTTTCAGTTATAATGTCGGTGGTCGGAGTTGGGAGAAACACCATCAGTTACGTATGGTGAAATTAGGTGATTCACGGCATTCAACACCAAGAAAACACAGTCAAAATAGAGTGTAGAGGACATGTTTATTGCATGTACCTATCAATAGCCATAAAAGTCAGCAGTGCATAAATTCTCCAATGTAAGGCCAAAAAAAATATATGTTTGTTTCCTGCCTACAGCTGAAAAAAATCAGGGTCGGATGGTACGCAGTTGTTTTTTTTTTCTGCAATCCTGGAAAAAAGATAGTACTTTTTCTGAGTCTGGTTTGGTTTTTAAAATATAACAGGAAGTATTTTTTTGCATGCTGTAAACTGAACTAATATTGACAATTAAATGCTGATTAGTAAGGGGTTTACTGAATTCTTACGAGGATTTTGTCAAAAACAAATTAAAAATTAGGCTGATTGGCGATTAAGATTGATTTGACAAGAGCAAATTTTGTTCAATACCATGAGTTTTTTGGGGAATGTCATAAAATGTTGTAGGGTCAGGAGTAAGAAATGGGGTCAGTTGGGAGGCAGGAAACAAGACTATATTTTTTTTTTGGCCTAACAGGTCAAACAGACTTGTTCGTAGACAAAGGGTAAAAAATTAGAGCACGAACATAGGAGACTGAAAAAAAAATTTATGTCATGATCTGATGATTTAACTTAAATTTATCGAGGTGAAAACTCATTTACAAACAGGCCGGAAACACGTTTGTTTATCTGTTTATTTATTTGTGTTTTGTTTCTTACGAAACTGTACATCAGTTAAGAGTTCCAGGTATATAACTATGCCTGAATTTTCCTTCTAAAACGGTTGATACACAACGACCATATTTGCATGCATATGGTTTAAGGTCTCGACCTTATCTGCATGCATATTATTAACCGAATACACAACTGAAAACGTAATGAGACGCCGACCGATGTAACCATATCATTCAACATTACTTCACTCGGGGAAAAAAAACGAGTTTCTTTACCTTTTTTTTTACTTGATATGACCTTTGTGTCCGGGAAATAAAGACAGATATATGTCTGTGAAAAAAATAGATACGAAACTGCATATGTCACTTTTCGGCGGGAAATGGCACATACGCTAAAAATAGATATCCAACACATCAGTTAACATGGTTAATGGGGTTCCCACGTTCCAATCAACTTTTGTTGTGGAGTATTAATTTCAGAATATTTTCGAAAAAGTTACAATGTACAGAGACACTGTAGAAAGCAGGGCTGGAGTAATTGTAATTGACTGTAATTAATTACATTTTTTTGTGTAATTGAAAGTAATTTGTAATTGAAGTTTTTCACAATTACAAGTAATTGAATTGTAATTAATTACATTCTAAA
>JAOXYI010519130.1:0-15578 GCA_028566495.1 Lithophaga antillarum
AAATATTTTATAAAACATTTTCAACTATTTAAAAAAATTGAATGTTATTAATTAAAAGTATTTCAGCTATATAGAACTGGAGTGTGTAATTCTGATTTATACCATTATCACCAGCATCATGTATGCTAACACACACTACAGGCAAAGCAAGTTAATGAATATTGTGGTACAACACATTAGTATATACATGATTATTGTGTTGTCCAAAACATTCGGATGCAATAATTACATACCAGAATGGTCAGATTTATCATGTTGGGCGTCATCATCCTCTGAAATCAAAACATATAATATTGTGAATTACCGAAGATAAATTTATTATATATTAGTATTAATTTAAGTTGTTTGTTAGACAGATCGTTAGATTTGTCCTTGTCATCCATGTGCTGTGCTAATGTGTTTACTTCATTCTGACAGAGTTACTAGGCATTTCTAAATTTTACTTTACACAATCTGATATCAGCATAATAAAATATTGTGCTTTTATAATTAAAAAGAAATTATAAAACAAAAAACATAATATTATGTTTATTGTTGTTGTTTATTGTATTTCATTACTATTTTTTGTGTGTTTTATCCGGTTTATGGAGGTATTATGATCATGTAAATAATACGATGGTAGTATACCGAGTTCCAAGGAGTTAAATAAAAAATAAAATTCAAAATAAAACAAGACAACAAAACTGAAAAAAACATTTAAGGTGACTGACACGAATAATGACAAGATAATAGGTTTTATTGCAGTACTAATATGAACCGCCATTTGATTTGTTTAACAGGCTTGAAACTTCAAGCCGCACTGCGCATGCAAGACATTTCTGTCAATAATAAAACTGATAAAACAGCAAAAAAAAAAGGAAAGAAAGAATCAGAACCACAAAAGAATGCTCCTGTTGATGCAGTCAAACCTAGCAATATTCGTGAAAAAGTTGGCAGAAGATTTTAGTAGTATGCATTTCAACATTAAATCTAATGATTATGAAAGTTACAAAAAAGTAAACAATCACCAACAGGTCTAAACAAAGTCTGCATAGGTTCAATTTGTTCATTATTTTATCAATTTGGTAGAATTATAGAACCAAAATATTTTATTATGCTAACATCAAATTGTGTAAAGATAGAATTTAAGAATGTCTAGTAACTCCGTTAGCATGAATTTAACACATTAGCACTGCAAATGGACGACAAAGACAAATCTAAAGATCTATCTAAAAATAACTTAGATTAACAGTAACATATAATAAATAAGTCAGTAATTAACAATATTGTATATTTTTGCTTCACAAGATGACGTAAATCATAATAATTCTGGTATGTAATTATTAAACCTTGTTTGCATCGAATTGCTTTGGAAAACACAATAGTCAATGTAATTTGTTGTACCCCAATATTTATTATCTTGCTTCGCCTGTAGTATAGTATCAAACATGATTCTAACGATGTTGGTAAAAATCAGAATTGCATATTTCGGTTCTATATAGCATACATACTGTTGCTGAATAACATTCAACTTTTTCAAATAGTTTAGAATGCTTTAAAAAAATATTTAATTGACTTGACATTAGATTGTAATAGCACTATGGTACTGTATTGACGTTATCAATGTTAATGTTTAAACCTTTGTGTTTGTGTTGCAGATGGAATTGAAGAACCCAAGAAATTCATGAAAGAGATATTCCCGCACCTTCACGAAGGCCAACAAAGCAAACACACATGCACACAAGAAATCCCAACAAAAAAAACAAAGAAAAGGAAATTCAGAGCTTTAGAAAAAGACAATAACAAATTTTGTTGAAAGTGCTTCTTCCTATGGCACACAAGTTGTTTGACCGAGACTCATCAGACTCTGACTGATAAATTCAGTAAAATACATATTCCTGGTTTTTTATGCGGTTTTTCAACAAATTTTTAGATGGTAATAAAGTAAAAGAGATTACCAAAGCATTTAAACACATGTTTTTCAAATTCAGTAAAACCTATATGTAAACAAATTACCTTTTGTAGTAATAAATCATAATACTGCTTCGTTATTGGCAGATTCAATGTTATTTGGCTTTATTAGGTTTTGGTTTCGGTTTCGGTTTTGGTTTCGGCTTCCAGTGAAAATGTCAAATGAGGGAACGACAAATATTTGTCGGCATAAACCTAATTCTAACAGTGTTTGCGTTAATTTGCATTCTCTATATATACCTTTTAAATATTCAACATTCAGTTTACTGGATGTCTGTTATCACTAACAATTTAGAGTAATGTACACAAAAAAGTAATTAAATAAACTTTTTGAAAGTAGTGGAAAATTGAAAGCAAAAAATGAGTGTGTCGTACACACTGATAAAACCGGTCTGTTAGGCGAAATATTTGTGATTTTATAAGTGTTAGCGCCATCTTTAGCTTTGTAAAGTTTGCACTGTGGTGTTGTTGTTTAGCTTTCTAAATGTACGTGTGTAATGTTTACTCATATCAACATCCGCCTTCGGATCTATATCCACTGTATCTTAAATGATGTTATTATTACCAGAAAATTTACCAACGATGTGCGATGACGTAGTTCACTCCCAAATATATCTCTTTTTCTTCACTAATAGATTTGTACATGTCAAAAAACAGGAAATGCACAATAATATGCTTCTCAGTTAATCCATTTCAAGTGTATCCAAACAAAACATAATCTTTAAAAAACGACTACAGGATCGGTAACAAATCGTGTTCCAAACATGAATTCATGGTTTCTTTACCATTTTTTGTTACTTGTCAATTAGACAAACCTGCAAAAATCGCTTTAGAAACTATACAAAGATGATCTTTTAACGCAGTTGTTTGCACAAATACGAGTTGTTAGCGATCCACTAATGGTTTTAATACTTTATTTCACAAGGACCCGAGGGAAAAAAAGAATAATACACTGCATAGTAAAGTAAAATTTACACTTGATCTTCGTGTGGTGTCTATTATTGTTAAAACAAGAACCAGGCACGATTTAGTACCGCGGTGTATAAATACGGGTATTATCATATTGTTTAAGTGTAGAAATCCTAAGATGTACGATGCAATAATCAGATACATCGGACATGCATGTTATTGGTAACCAACCCGTATCAACGATTCTAACAGACTACCGGTATTTAAGCATAGATTTTATTGTTATCATGAAAAAAAAATGAAAAGTGATAACATATGGTATATAGATTAACTAATCCTAATAGACTCCTGTGTATGTATTTCAACAAAAAAATCCCCATTTTTACGTTTACTGAATTATTCACTTATCTATTGTAATAGATTTCGTGGTTTTTGTTGAATAGTTTGTAGCTTTCGCTTTCATTAATTCCATGCAATTGATTTTAGAGCACGTTTGGAAAATCAGTACTCCATTTTTTATTCGTGTTGCAATTTTGATTTGCACATTTGGTACCTGGAACTATATCTAATGCACAAAACAATATTGCAATAAAATTTGGACAAGGTAGGATAAGGGCCCTTTGTGGCCTCCTTTTTGAAAATTCTCAAATGAGATGCACATGATGATATTTTTACCTAAAGACCTTAATCTGAAAGAAAAATAAAATTTTGTAAGTCAATTTTGTCAGAATTACCTCCCACTGATATCATAAAGTCGCCCTAGATTACCATTACTTAGTAAATTGCTCAAAATATGACATTTTTTCCACAGTTTTCGACAAAATTAAATATGAGTGGACGCGATTACCATTAATATATTTTTCCACATAATGTAACAATGCAACGTAATTTATCTGTCTACCAAATATTTTTCTGGTACTCTCGTCCGCTCGTATTAAGAACAGCCAAACTCTGCTTATTGTATTGCCATTTTTTTATTTTTTTCGTATTTTTGTACTTTTCTGTTATGTTCGCAGATGCGTTTTGAACAGGAAAATCATTATTTGACAACTTTGGTGTATTGTTTTGTAAAGCTTATCCATTTAGCTGTTTAATTATAAAATCAAATTGTAAATATGATAAACTTTAAAAATTGCCAAAATTGGGAGCCAAATATGGCTCTTATCCTACCTTGTCCTTTAATTTGTATATAAATGGAACATAATGCACTTTTAAATCATGTTAACTAACGGTGCATTTACTGAAATAGCTCTTTGTACATATCGTATTCTCCGAAAAGGACACTTATATTGATGGAAAAGTAAAAAAGTAGTGTGTTAGCAGTAAACGGAATTATTCCAACTTTAGACGAAAAGAGTGCATCTATGCTGCGAATGCCTTTTTCCTATAAATCGATTTTGTATACAGTCGAAATTTTAGTATATATAATATAGATTTTAGATAACTATAACGTCAACTGAAGTGATATTCAGTTGAAAATGTTTTGTAATCGACCATAGATTTGAAATCTTTGTGACTTCACTCGACATAGATCTGAGAAAAAGACGTCCATTTTGAGGCCTGACATAGGCTTAAATCTAAACTTTTACTTTGCTTAACTTCCTCAATCTTTTTATGTAGTAAACCCTACAATAATTAATACATATATGTGAGTTTTAATTCACCATGACTATGCGGTTTGTGCCATATTAGTGTTTAAAGTCAATTAGTAGTTTGCATATATTAAATTAAAGTCAGCTTTGCCATCTTATGTATGAGTCTTTAATATTACAGATGTGTGCAGACCTAACCTTACAGTAAGTTAACTTTAATCAGTCCAAAAGTCTGGTCAGTAAGTCTGCTTTGGCAATATTGAGCAGATCAGCAAGTTAACTCACTTAACAGCAGACCAGACCTAAGGTTAGCAAATTCTGGACTGCTTTTTGTTCAGACATGCCCGAGGTCTAAGTTTGCTTTTTATAGCAGACTTGACCTGACCAGGATGTAAGTCTGCTTTTCATAGTAGACCAGATCAGATTTACCAGCATGCAAGTCTACTTTTCATAGCTGATCGGACCAGACCAACATATAAGTTATTTTCACGGAAGACCAGACTAAACATGATCAGCATCTGAAAAATCCCGGGGGACTTACTTCCCAATGGTGGACGGGGTGTGCGTTTAATTCGGGTCACATTTCCAGCCTCCAAGTATTGATTCGGGGTGTATTTTTTTTTATAGTATTACTATTTACTTGGGTATGGAATTAAGCTATGTTGTCATTTTCGGGTCTCAAAACTTGAAGTCAGTATTTATTTGGGTATGATTTAGGTCAAACACAGCAAATTTGGGTTTCTAATTTCAAAATTATTATTAATTTGGGTACCATAAATCCATGAATGGACACCCCCGTCAAAATTTCCTGGGGTAACAACCCCTCCCGGTGAAAATACGAAATTCTGGTAAAGAATTTAAAAAACTTTTCATTAAATGTTTATCTTTTTTTATTTTTATTTTCATTTATTTATTTATTTATTTTTTTTTTTTTGGAATTATTTTCTGTTCATAATCACGTTTATATTTTTTAATTTAAAAGCGAGTTCAAAATACACTTTGTTATGGCACGCAAGTCACAAGAATGCGCGAAACATATAGTATCTAGACGGATACTAGGTTGCTCGCACGGAATACCAAGTATATAGGTATCCCGAACAAGAAACCTAGTATCTCGACGAGATAATGAGATTTCGTCGTATTGCAGTTCAAGGAACCCGATTTCTACACTTGCAATATATAAAAAAACTACAGAAAGAACAGAATAAGTAACAAAAATCGAGATACCTAGTTTCTCGACGAAATACTAAGTATCTCCCATATTAGTGGTCGAGATACGTAGTATTTCGACTCAGACTACAGTTACTTTAAATAATTGAGTTTATATGCAATATAATAATATTGTTAGAGACATATTTCTCCGATATCGTGAATTATTCGGTCAGAAAATATGCACACCTAACTTTAAATCGCGAAATTACATGTACATTATCAGATAAAACTGTAATAAGTTTAGTGTTTAGTGGTGAAAATTTAATCAAGTTTATACAACCACTCTGCAATTAGGACTTAAATAAGTCACAGTCTGGGTTACGGTTATATATTTTGTGCTTTTATATATGATTGGTCTGTTCAGGGCTAAAAGAAGTCACATTCAGGGTAAAGGTCACATATTTTGTGCTTTTTTATGTGACCGGTCTATGTTTGGAAATAAAGTAAGTCACTTTCCGGATTACGGTCACACATTTTGTGCTTTTATATAAAACCTGTCTGTGTTCAGGGTTAAAACAAGTCACCTATTTTGTGCTTGCATAAATGACCAGTCTGTGGTCAGGGCTGAAATAAGTCACATACTGGGAGACAGTCACAGATTTTGGGCTTTTATTTATGACCGGTCTCTGTTAAGGACTAAAATAATTTTCATTCTTGGTTACGGTTACATATTTTGTGCTTTTATGTATGACCGATCTGTGGTCAGGGCTAAAAGAAGTCCCATTCTGGATTACAGTCACATATTTTGTGCTTTTATATATGACTGATCTGTTTTTAGAGTTAAAATAAGTCGCATTCTTGGTTACGGTTACATATTTTGTCCTTTTAAAATTGACCGGTCTGTGTTTAGAATTATAACATAAGTCACATTCTGGCTGACGGTTGCATATTTCGTGATTTTATATGACCGGTCTGTGTTCAGGGTTAAAATAAGTCAGATTCTGGATTACAATGACATATTTTTGCCTGTATATATGACCAGTCTGTGTTCAGGGCTGAAATAATTCACATTCTGGAAGACAGTCACAGATTCTGTGCTTTTATTTATGACCGGTCTGTGTTTAGGACTCAAATAAGTCACTTTTTGTTTGGTTACAGTGACATATTTTGTGCCTTTATGTATGACCGGTCTGTGATCAAGACTTAAATAAGACACATTCTTGGTAACGGTCACATATTTTGTGCTTTTGTATATTACTGGTCTGTGTTTAGAGTTAAAATAAGTTATATTTTTGGTCATGGTTGCCTACTTTGTGCTTTTATATATGATCGTTCTGCATTTATGAGTGATAAAAAAAGCAAAAAAAAAATCATTATAATGTTACATGTACATGCATGTCGAAGATAAACATGATAAACTCTACGTCGTTCTGAATAGTTAACAAACATATATGCTTTTTAATGACAATGTTACGGGTGCTCCACATGCAGGATATGTTTACCGTTCCAGAGCACATTATTTCACGTCATTATTTTATGCCGGTTTGTGTTGCCGTCTTTTCAGTTGTCATTGCATTCTACAGACATTTTATTCTCGTTTTTACATTTTCGCGGTTAATATATATATGGAAAAGCAAGTGCGGAACAACAAAGCGAAAACAGAGCACGACCATTCGAATACGCAAAACTCAATCGAAAACACGGACTTTAACAGTCTATATTAGAAATAAATATCATCTTCAAAAGTACATAAGAGGCGGAGCTTCGTACGGGCATGAACCGAGGGCTTATTTTATGCCATTTAAATTTACTATTAATTAGTACAGGGAAGAGGGGGCTTTGTATTTTGTATTTTCCAGAGGACATGCAGTGTATATTCTTCTTTTCCACGCAATTTTACTCCGGATTATATTTATAATGATCCTTGATGATATGATCCTTTCCATTAATATTCACCAAACGTATTGGAAGACCAGTGGGATGGAGTCATGAGGTCAGAACCCTAATCTTGTTCAGGAAATTTTTTAAAGTGATGCATAAAATTGAGCATAATTAGGTCCGGAACCTCCCTTATTTTCACAATTACTTTCTGGAATTTCCTTGTTTTCAAAATTCTAGATCCGCCCATGGAAAATTTAGAAACCCCAAAGGTTTCAATGATCATCAGGGATTAATCCAGGTAACAAAAAAGAAAGAAATATATTACAAATATAAAAATATAAAAATAGGTTCAAGTCTGCTTCTCAAGTTTACTTTGAAACCTATCCAGGTCTGCTTTGATCAGTCCAGAAAACAGACCTAAGTTAACTTTCAGCGGTCCAAATGTCTGGTTATCAAGTTATCTTGGATGTAAGATTAGGTCTGCACCTATCTGTAGGTCTATACCACTGCTGGTGAACTTTATGTCCTCTCGAGTATCATTAGCTCAGTAGCTAGTACTTAGTTACCAGCATGAATTTTTTCTATGAAATTTTATTATGAAATTTTGGAATCGAATTAAAACTAATATAATGTTTATATTCCTCTTGCACATGTGATATTGGCCGGTTTTGGCTGTGCATTTTTGGATTTTTGGAAACTTCTGGCTCTTTTGATATTCAAAATTCTCACAGGCTATTCGATATGTTTAAAGTCATAACATTTTACTATTGCGTAGAGAGAGAAAAAAACATAGCAAAATTACAAGATTCTTTTTTGTTATTCAAACAGTTCTTATTATTTGTACAATTTCTTACCGTCAGTTTTTGAAAGAAAAAATGAAATAGTGTAATAGGATTGCTATCTTTATGTTAATGTGATTAAACCTTAAAGGAGTAGTCAGTATCGAAAGTTGTAGGATATAAATAGTGCATACCTTGAATGGACTAGACATTATTATAATCGATGTAGTATTACGTCAGTTTGCAGTTGGTTTGTTTACTTAAACTTTAAAGATATAAAATAAAAAGATATATAGGGAAGGTATCCATTAAAGTGGGACAAGTCCAGCTGCTATTAAGGTAAGTTGAAATGACTTCTAAAAAGTACATTTTTAAGAGAAACACGAAAAGTAATATGTATTTGCTAATTTTTTTTCTGTTGAGTTAGACATTTGCCGTGTTTAGAAAATTATTTTGAGGTCACGAGCTATTTCTCCTGGATTTTCAACCCACGTCAGCTGCCTTCACTGTAATGCAGTTAAGACTATAAAATAAAAAAAGTACTGAATAGAGTTCAAACTATTGCTTTTATCTCTCCTTCTTTCTAACTTGCTCTTTCTTGCTAAGTAAATATCTGAAATAGTACAGAATGAGAAGATTAAATTATACATCCAGAGGACCAGACAAGATCATTACTAACAAAGGATCAAGCACAAACACAAGCGCGGAAGGAAAACAAACATAGCACTGAAAACTTAAACTACTTCACTTTTTTTTTTGGTTCTTTTTGGATGTTTTTTTGCTCATCATTTGATTTTCTTTGAGCTTCCAATTTTGACTTCGAACACAACTGATAAAAACATAATTTGTTGAATGGTGCATCAGCTTGTGATAATGTATTGATCTGGGAACCATAGCTACTTCAGATTAATTTAAACAAGTATTTCAAGTATTTTCGGAATAACTACTTGGACAGATTATCACATGAGCATAAAAATTGAGTTTGAAGATCAACTGGAGTATCTCACATAATATGCCGCAGCCATATTGAACGATACATGATTATCTAGTACGATGCAGTACTTTTTATTGCTTTTATTCTTATTATGTCTTTTACTTTTGACGTGGCTTGACAACTAGTTTAACAAAAAAGTTATTCAAATGTGAAAACGTTATATTTTGAAATAAATTCTGCTCTAAGGTTTGTTAAGTTTAATGACTTGTTAAGTCAGTTCTTCAAACGGTCATTAATTATATATTTTTTAATAAGAGCTTAAGTGTTTGTTAATGTCACCCTTCGGCTGGTTGTGATCCAGGGGCACTTAGATTGTATAACTCAAAAATTTTAGATTTTTGTTATCTTAAAGTCCAAATTATATTATTCACAATATAATTTATTTAATTTATAAAATTCTCTCCAGAGATTGAATATCAATTCAAATGTAGTCTCAATTTTTGTTAATAATTATATTAATATTCAAAATTTATTTATTATAATGTGTTATTTACAATTGACAAGTCGGTTGTAGTCAGTACTTAAATAAGTGTACTACGCTTCGCGTTGTGTTGTATGTCTTAGGGACAGCCAAAGAGTTTGATAACCAAAGTGTCGAAATAAAAACTTTAGGTAGACAGTACGAAAATTAAACAGTATTTCAGTTAAAATCTAGTTGCAACACATTATTCTGTTCCCTTTATTGTATCAGAGTACTTCATTAAAATAATTTCAATTACAATAATTTAGTCAAGTATCCTTACTTCTCATATTAAATAAAACAGTAGCTGCCCACTTGTTTTACATTTCCCTGTGGTCTGTGGGAGCCCCAATCCTGGACAGATTTTGACTTCAATATGGGCCTGTATTTATATAATTTAGGAAATTTCAGACAAAACAAATAATTAATTGGAAACATTTGGCCAGACATTGAAACAAAATTGTGACCTTACTTCTATATCAAAGCCAAATTTGATCTGCTCTTGTCACTCATGAGAAGAGGATTCCCTACCCAAGGGTTTTCGAACATGAACCGAGGATTTCCGAACGTTCCTATGTTTATGGGATGTTCTCGAAGATCTGTCGTGTTACAACCACACATGTAGAAATGTTTGACCTAAAGAAGAAATAACTACATGGTATCATGTGAACATTAAAAGAACAACATCGCATCAATTACAATTAGTAAAACAATGAAGTCAATGTCAATTATTTGTCTGATGATAGAAAATATCGTCAGATATCCTTTTCTTAACAGATGTGACAGGTCGTACTACACTTGCCCATCAACTATTAAAAAGTTATGTCAGTAACTTTTTACTGTTCCATCATCCATACTTCCATGGTAAGAATTCGTTAATATTCACTGATATTATTGTTTACTGACCTTTTTTCATAGAGTAAAATCGCTTGCATATTACATCACTGCTCGTTTATTATTCGCCTTACGTCAGGATACACTATTTATATTAATCACAATATTAAGACCAGGATGTCCTTAAGATTACGGACAGTAACCAAGGTGATTAACTTCTAATGTGACTCGTATTAACAGTTCTCCGATCATGATTGTTTATATTTAGTTATTGTACCAATCAGTCACTGGGTAGCTTTAGTTGTTCCTATTCCAACGTTATACCACGCAAACACCATCTTCACTGTTGGCCATGTATTGAATCAGAGACATTAATAGAACTGGTCCACCTAGCTGCCTACTCCGACTGTACTATGCCCCTCACTATGTTGTTCTACCATCTAATACACCTTCCTTATTCTCTGTGGTGAACGCGGTTGACCTAGCTACCTACTTTGACCATCCCTCACTAAGTTAATCAACAACATTTACCACTTGCGACTAGGATATCAAGGTGATCTCCTCTCTAGTGAACACTCATTACTGGTTATCAGGATTTCACCATTTCTTGTGAGATAAAATCTAACAACAGCAATAACGTACATGGTAATAGAAGCTACTGTACATTATGTACATAAGACAGTAGTTGACCTAGCATTCTTACCATTTAACAATGGTCCTTAGCTAAGTTTCAAATTCCCTTTCATACAGATTAGTTACCAGGATATATATTCTTTTCTCTGTACCGGTCAATATTCAAGGATAATATATAATTAGTTGCCCTGACTATGACGTTTGATTCTATCAGGATTATTAACTTTTTCAGCAACCTGGATTTCTTGGCAACTATTCATATCCCCGTATTATATCATATTACAGTTCAACTAGGGTTTATTCGGACCCAATAAAGGACCAGGATACATTATTCCCTACCTCTACCGTGATAATTATCTAATGTTGTATTTTTTTACTTTATCAATGGGTTGGTGATCTACCATGTTGACCAGGATGATCCAAATAATACGTCTTAAATGTTTAGCCGTTCCGGAGCACGGCTGTCAATAATGCAATAATGGTAATTAACATTCATTACTTGGGAAATTAGCAAACGTGGTTGATTCAGCTTTCTATCTTGTCTATCCTAGATTTCTCTCCCACTCTGCAAGTTTACAAGGACCCCTTCATCTAACCAACCGTGATCTTTAGGAATTGTCGTGACTTTGGAATATCCAGTTTATTCACCCCTTGTCCTAATGTGTTCGGCTAAAGTGGCTGACCAAGTTACCTTCCCCGTCTATCTGAGGCCCCTCACAGGATTGATCAACCACATCTGCAAGATGTGGAACATTATAACTTATATATTTATTTTTCTCTTTTTGACATTATTTACTTCTTTCGAAAGGCATCTCGATGTTACCAGTGACTACCCATTGCCCTGTCTTAGGTTGTTCTCCTTTCTGGAAGATCTTACCCATCTTCGGAAACAGCCGCCTTTTGTTCGTTCTCGAGAGAGCTTCTAAAAACGAGTGGCTGCCCGCTGCCCCTGTCATAGGTTGTCCACTTGTGGAATAACTTACCCATTATAGGAAACAGTCCTGGTGTCATCCGCCTTCTGAGAACTGTTTTACCATTACATTTTTTTAATTGTATCACCCTGGACAATCGTGGTCGGCCATACTGTTTCAACCAGTGACACAATAATATTTCCTTTATTAGTACTGACGGTTCCCCCTACCATTCTTGACATCTGTACCGGCATAAGTCTTGTCAAACTGAAACTCACGATCCTCCGACTTTTTGAGAAGGGTATTAATTTTCCTGACCATTTCTACATATTAACAGCCACGCCCCAAAATAACCAATTCCTATACCAACGATCACCGATACATCCATACTTGTCTAAGATGGTACTTATCACTCTTAGTGAATGCTACAAATTTTGCATTTTGGATTGTTTATTTTTTTATTTAGGTATGGGTGCAGGGGTTTACCATATCCCAGTTGACGGTTCCGTCGTCTCTCAGTTTAACTGGCACCATCCTCATCATTTCCGTGGCTTCTTAACCTGTTGTTCTTATAGTCAGCGTTCAATTCTGTTTCCACTCTTAGTCGGTCTATTAATCTTGACAATTTTGTAACTTTCAAAAAACATTATTTCTGATTACAGAAAAGGAGAACAAACAAAATCAGAGCAAAGCATGGCACGTCCGACGTCGAAAACTCAAACCTGATTTTTTATACTGTTTAATTTGTTCATGAGAATATGAATAGAATATGTTTTTGTATGATTAGATGCAGCGTAATTAATTCTTGTAACATCAATTTATCGGTTGGAGTTGACTTAAGACTATGGAATATGCACGAGTTTGGGTAATGCTTTCGAGGTCGAGTATTAATGACTAATGTAATCATGTTACCCTTGGGAACTCCATTATACAATTATACTAAACATTTATAGTTGATGTCAACCAAATTTGACATATTACTATATACAAGTATACGGTTTCATTCATAAAACAAACCAATTTTATATTACATTAGACTAAATATTGAAAATACTGACAATTAATCGTCAAAATTTAATGTTCATCTTAAACCAGAGATCAGCCACATTTAATGCTGAACTGGATCCAGGATTTCAACTGTATAACTAACGATTACTGGAGAATGTTGCACTGTCTAATCATCAGTTTTTCTAGTTTGAGAATTCATTTCTACTAGTTTTCAATAAATTTGTCAATTGAAGCCAGAAATTTCATTTTGTCTTTTTTATCAGTCGTACCTTGACGCCTTTTGAATTTTTGTTGCGATAGGAAATCTTATACAGTATTCGTGGCGCATATGGTGCGTTAACCGACATTTCACGATCACTGTTATCATCAGTAGAGTTATCACTATCTGATACTTCATATTACGAGTCTATGAGAGTCGGTTTCTTCTTGCTTACTTTTCTAATTCTAAGTCTTTTCTTCAACTCAAATAAAAGGATATCACATTCACTTGAGGAATCTAAGTCTTTCTGCCATTCTACCTAAAGGTTTCTTGTACTCAGAGTCACTGTCACCACTTGAGTCTTCCTCAGTGGACGATTCTTCTGGAGGAACTACATATACTGACTTCCTCTGGAGTTTACCCCAATTTTCTTTACGTATCTCCCAAGTGTTGACGTCGGCTGATGTAAAGTTTCTAGCGTTAGCCTTAGTTGTGTTACTGGTCAACTGATCTTTACCTATAAGGCTTACTGGTGATCGTTGTTCTATTATTTGACAGTAAGGTGTGCGCTTATTATCCAGTTTGCTGGTCCTTTGGTGATTCTTAAGGTAAACTAGATCTCCAACTTTAAGTTCTACTAGTCTGTTGGGTGGGTAAGCATACCGTGCACACACACACACACACACACACACACACACACACACACACACCTTCAAAAACCAACTTTTTAAGGTCTTAGATACACCCTTTTTCGAATTTCAGATGTTAACAAGCTTAATTTGGAGGATGTACTACTGATTTGGGGGCTATATTAATGCCCTGTGGGTTCTTTTTTAACGAATTTTTCGCTTTTATTGAAATTGTATCTTTAGGTAGTAAACAAAGACTTTAAGGTCAGCTTAGGGGGTCATGTATGATATCAACAAAAAGTTCATTGTATAAACTTTAAAATGCATATCTGATTTTGATATTCGATAGTACCTGTTAAGTGTCAGAGCTGAAATCTTAGCACTTCCCTACCAATTTTATCAAAAATGCTAAAAATGTGTCTTCAAAATGTAAATAGATAATCTAAATACTCCAAATATTGATTTATTTTGTATTTTCTAGTTGAAAATAAAAGTAATAAGTTCAAATAAATTTAGGATCATTTGGTGCTTGTTGTTTCAATTTTTTTACCAAAAATCCTAAACAACGAATATTTGGGGGAATTTTCGATTTTTTTCAATTTTTTGCCTTCTTTTAAGTGCTGTGCACTAGTTATAGAAGTCTGAAATTTATCTTTGCCTTTACTTTATGCCCGTATATCATACCAATCAAACCAAGTCAAAAAATTGTTCTTGAGATATCGTTTATCCATTAAAATTTGCAGAAAACTACCCCTCTCCCTTCAAAATCATGAAAAATAAAACATTTTTTATAGATTATTGGTAACAGAAATTATAACTGATTATTTCTATATATTGATAATCTCTTTTTGATAGAAAGCACAAATACAAATGATATTGTAAAGGTTTGAATGGATATTTTATATATTTTGGTGGAAAATTGTAAAATTATTTTCAGTTGAACTATATTGCAAAATATGTTAACAATTATTGAGAACATATTTTACAACTTATTCTCAACTCTGTTACATACAGCCATGTGACAAATACACATAAACGACAATAAAAGCCAGTATTTTTGGAATATAAAGTGAGAGATAAAACTTAATGGCTGAAATAACTCATTTTTCAGAATTTTTATTGCTAAAAACCCTTTCAGACCTATATAAGAAACAACAAATACCAAACGGCTCCAAATTTTGTTTGAAATTTTTGCTTTCAATTACAAAACGCAAAATAAATTTATACTTTGCATATCTATGTTATCTATTTACATTTGGAAGACAAATTTTGAGCATTTTTTTGGTAAAATTGGTCTGGGGGGGCTAAGATTTCAGATCTGAACGCTAACAGACAATTCTGAATATCAAACAGATATGCAGTTTAAAGCTTCCATCCCGAGCTTTTTGTTAATATCATAATTGACACCCTGAGATGCCCTCTAAGTATTACCTAAAGATACAATTTCAGTAAAACCGAAAATCAGCCTCCAGATCAGTAGTCCATCTCAAAATTAAGCTAGTTAACATCTGAAATTCGGAAGAGGGCATGTTTGAAACCTTAAAAAAGTTGGGATGAGTCTTGGGGGTTAACGGTAAGTCTACCCAGCATATGGCCTATACGTCCTTGCTGTTTCTGTCTGCATACTCCTTTTACTCCTTCTTGGCT
>JAOXYI010520231.1:0-15565 GCA_028566495.1 Lithophaga antillarum
AAAACCAAAAAAAAAAAAAAAAAAAAAAAAAAAAAAAAAACACTCTTTCTATCTCGTGTATGAAAATATTTTGTGTCATGAATTTATACACCATATCCATCCTTTCTTAAAGTAAATTCAGAAATTAATGCAATCATTTTTTATTGTGAATCACTGACTATCATCTGAAATTCGAGTTAAAATTAATGTGATTCCAGTCTATGTTCTAAAAGACGTTAGTACAAACACAAAGAATGTGAGTTTATCAACATTATGTCACATATTTCGCATCACTAAAAACATCGCAATAATTTCTGAATTTACAGTTTTTGAGATAACTCTGTAGAGTTAACTGTAGGTGTTTATTGCACTAAATTGGTCTATAATTACAACAGTTACTGTATATGTATATACATGTAGATTGAGAATCAACAAATAAGATAAACAATCTTTCTTTATACCGTCACATCTAATGTTCATGCTATAAATATATCTATTTTAACCCTTTTCACCGACAGTTACCGTTTTACAGGAATCTTTAACACTGGTTGAATTTCCCACCTCGTGTATCGATTTGGACACGAGTTATCTTTCTTAGCATAGATCCCAGATGTAAATAAAAATGGCGTTTTTGTTGAAAAAAATCTGGATGAAAAAAGATGAAAAAAGAGGATTTTATACGAATTTGAAGTTTTGCAACACAATTTGATGAAATTCTACGAGATTTTGTGTATGATGAAATATAAATTTTTGCCGAAAATAAGAATTTTAACCAGGATATCATTAGGAAAGATTATTGTAGTGTTGAAATGTTCACTTCGTTGACGTTTTCTTATTTTCTAAAAATTCTTTTGGAATTTTAAACGAGAAAAAGACAATTTTTCCAAAATCGGACAAATTTATAGCAATGTATTCAAATTTGCATGGGAAATATTTAGATTTTTTAAGTGAAAATAAATAAAATGCAAAGGCCTGAGATCGTTTTATTTCAAGTAAAAAAAAAATTAAAATTCAACTCCCAAAAATAAAATTTTGATAGATATTTAAAGTGAAGCGCCCATCCATGTGTTCACTGTGCCAATAAAGCAATCGTCTCACAGTAACTTCCACCTAGGAAACTATTGGTGAAAGGTTTAAAACTAGAGGCTCAGGTGAGCCTGTATCTCTCACCTGACTTAAACCCATTGAGTGTTTAGAAATGTCTGCATGATGAATCATCTGCTGAAAATGACTCTTACATGGGATGACTTTGCTCTAAATAAATGAAATATATCCCTTGACATGCTGAACATATTTGGCATTACATTTTATCAGCCATCTATTAGTTTTTGAGATATTAAAAAAGAACTGTCCGTTGGGGCCATAATTATTGTCTGATCATGATAAAATAAGGATGCTTTGTAAAGGCCTTCCCACAGATGCTTCCTTTCAAGTATGGTTCCATTTGGCCCAGCTGTTTCAGAGGAGAATTTCTTACCAGCCATATCAGAAACAAGAATTGCCCATGGCAGCCATATTTGTAGCCCGATCAGGACTAAATGAGGAAAAGGGGTAGGTACGATAAGGGCCTAAATTGGCCCAAAAATATGTCAAAAATTAAAGTAAACATTTTCATCGATTATAAGCATGCATTCTAACGACAATCACATAAATTATTATTTTTTAATTCATTCCGCAATTTTGCATGCCCGATGACGTCACGATAACATACCAAAAACATGCTATGTCGCGAAAATCCATAAAAAAGAGGCCATAAAATTCGTCTTAATATCAAATTAAACTGCCTCCGCACTCGAATAACAATTTCATATTTTGATATCACCTGTATTTTGCAAGGAAATAACTTCTCTGAAAATATTTTTTGTTACTCCCCTGCGGAGGATATAAAAATCAAATCTTTTTAACAATCGAAAACCAGTAAAAATTACGAAAATTAGGACGGTCTGTCAACTCATTATGTTAAATACAGAAGAAAAAACAACAGAATCGTAAAACCAAATAAAATTTCTTCGAAGTACCATAATATAAACATTTAAGGACAGGTAGACCATACCTCAGTTGGCAAAAATAGTAGAAATTCTTCGATTTTGTCATTATACTCCATTCTTATCATATCGCGGGTTCTGCTATATCGCAGTATTTAGTTAGACCCGTTGCTATGGTAAGAACGCTACCTGTCCAAAAGAAATCGAAAGTAAACAAAGGCTGTCTGCTTGTGATCGTACACAAATGTACAAATTTATCGGCAAATTGTGAGATTTTACTAATTTTCTTGTTCATCTTAACCCGGTCGCCATTTATCATATGCTCTGCTACTACCATCTTTAAATTTTAAAAATGTATTTAAGAGGATATCCATCGAAGACCCAGGCAGTGGATGGCACATGCCAAATTTTGTTTTCAAAAATTTTTCATCCATTTGAGATCACAAACTTGTGATTTCTAAAAAATGAATGTTAGTTTGTCATTTCCTCCAATGGTTAGAGTGAAATAAATTACACAGAAAGCACTAAAATCTTTGAAATAAAGGGAGATAACTCTTTGATCTGTACATAATTTAGTTGCTTTGTTAGGGAACTTTAAAATCATATCCTGAGTCATCCCCTTTTGATACAGAAAAATCCCTATTCTTTCTGAAATACATATGAGGTTAACATTACATTGGAACAAAAAAAAAATGGTGGGATAAAATTTACCATGTGCCAGCAATATCATAGGATCTGCCTGATTTTTAAATGGACAGCCTCTTAAAAGGATTGATACTTTTCTCGAAAGTTTTTGTTAGACGTCGTCTGCTAGTTTATGTTGATGTATAATGCCAAATGGACTTCGTATGTTACGTGTAAATGACTCTGAAACTTTGTTGAAAAAATAAGACACATACTGCCAATTTTGTTGCAGATAATTTTACAAATGTCGGATAATACGAGCCTGATACTTGCTCTCATGAACATGAATAAATTTCAAGTTTTGCTTTGGCGTACAGTATTACAAAGAAATAAAATTTCCCAACATAATATTTCATATAAAACTATGTTTTTTTCAAAAAGATATTATGAAATCATTCCTCGTCCAATTTTCCGCATTGTGCCGACATGTAAAAACGTATAGTATGGGATAATTTTTGAGTTTCAAATTATATTATTATATTAATTCATTTGTTTTGTATGGTATATGTTTAAGTGGCCCTCAATTATAAAATGTTAAATTATGATTGAGATCCATCGAGTGGGTACATAAATAAAGACGTGTATCTAAATACCGCGATATCATAGGAAGCATATTTTGAGTCGTTGTGCAAGACAACACACGGGAAATTGATTTACTATTTAAAAACAAATTAACTGAAATATATTATGTATTGGAAACAGTAATTAGGTATCCAAGGTTTAACAGAGAAAAAGTAATTGTACATAAGATTTATAAATCTCGGTCGGGAAACATAAATTCGTAAGTACCGCGATATCATAGAACGCCATGATAATTTATGTACGTTCCTACGTGCTAATTAGTGACCTAACATTTGTAGTCATTTTCCGAGTTGTCTCCCGTTAAACACTGAGGCACCATCCAGGTAAAATTCTGCCTAAAAAAGCAACATACGCGATTTGTGATCGTTTTGGTGAATAAATATGCAGTATGAGCTGTGCTAAAAACATTGGAATATCAAACATGTCTGTACTTGCTGGGACTAACGTAGCCTAAGTTGCCAGTAGAACTGTCCTATTTCTAGACAGGTTTTTTTTTGTTTTGTTTTGTTTTTTTATTTTTAAATTTTTTTTCTTTACTTTTTTTTTGCCCTATTTTTTCTTCTAATTATTTTTAGATAAAATTTCAATTAAGATTTTTTAAATGTAATAGGCTTTATGTGTATGTATCTTTTTTACCTTTTAAGCGAACAAACAAACTTTAATGTGAAGAAGATAAAGTGTTTCGAAAAACACACATACAATGTAGTCTTATGATATACGACTTCGCACTTTCTGTTGACTATTTAACGTTTTTATGTTATTTTATTTTTCCTTTTTGCGAAATCCGAAGTCATATCGGAAATAATATTTTTGCGGTCGCACTTTCTGCCCTGATTTAAGACAAAAAAAAGGAAAATAATTCAAATCATCAACCAGAGACACTGGGAGTTCATGAAAATAAAATATTTCGTTACAGTACAATAAATTGCTGTAAACAATGCGTATTATAATATCTTATCGGCAGAAATTGAAGCAGAAATTAAAATATTTACATTTTTTAATGCAGTAATCCTGAAATTTATACTTTTGAAAGTTTTTTTTGTCAGAGTTTTATCTAGCTTTTCTTTTGATGCCAGTTGCTATTTACATGTACATTGATTGATTGAATGTTTAATGTCCAGGGAGCAGTATTTCATATAACAAACAAGGCTAGCGAATCAGTGTCAAAGGAAAAGGATGAATAAAGGGTTACGCCGAGCGCAGCATGATACGACCGCAGCATGTCGACCACGGAAATTTGAACAAGTGTAATTTCAAGTGAATGTGGACACAGTAAGGAGCTTGACACAGTTAGAAGCTTGACACGGTTAGAAACTTGATCCAGTAATTAGCTGGAAACAACTACAGCAAGTCGAAACTGGCGTTGTCTAAAGGGCCACGCAATTCAGACCCTGAAACTTGGTTCAAAGGTAAATTGAAATGAGTGTGGATATAAATTCAGCTTGATACACTAATGTGTGTGATACTTTAATTTGCTGGACACAGTGATTATTTTGGACGCAAACAATATACTGTATATCTTGGACGATTTTGGGCGCTGGCCCCTTTTGACCCCTTGTATCTCAGAAACGATAAGAGCTACGTCAAATCTGTTGACATACTACCGAAAGCTGTTACAAAGATGAATCCAATGAAAAAAATCCTATCAAAATCGGATGAAAAAAAGAATATCTATATACTCTTTCAAAGTACCGTTTTCGGCCCCTTTGACCCCTTTTTACTCAAAAATGGCTACCAATAGTTAAAATCCATTGACATATCCATTTTGTACTCATCAAAACAAATATATTAAAAAAAAATTGTCAAAATCGGACTTAAAATGAAAAAGTTACAATTTTGGGCGTTGGCCCCTTTGGACCTCTTATATCTCGGAAACGGTAAAAGCTACATCAAATCCGTTGGCATACTACTGAAAGATATTGTAATAAGGAATCTAAAGCAAAAAACCACATCAAAATCGGACAAAAAATAAACGCTCTATACACAAAAGTATGAAACTACAAAATTCTGCCCAATTGGGCCTCTAGTTTCCAAACCGGTACGGATAAATCTCCCATTTTCAATCCCAGGCTTTGTTTTATAGCAAGGATGATTGTGTTAAAATTCCATGGAAATAGGTCAACTAGAACAAAAGTTACTACACGGAAACATTAAAAAAATACCATTTTCAACCCCTTTGGGCCCCTAGTTTCAAAACCGGTATGGGTAGGACCTCCATTTTCAATCTCATGCTGTATATTGTGGTAACAATCATTGTGTAAAAATTTCATGGAAATCGGTCAACTGGAACAAAAGTTATTGAACGGAAACCAATGTCTACAGACGGACGACGACGACGACGACACACTCATAACATAATACGAACGCAAAAATTTTGCGGTCGTATAAAAATGGATAATGACTGATTTTTCAGGTTAGCAACTGGCCAATTATGTAGGCCTATAATATAAGAAATCGCCTTCCATATTTATTAGCAACATTTTCGTTGGATATTTGCATCATTATTAATTATCAAACCCAATCTCAATATGGGCCATTTAAAGAATACTTTTATTCTTGAAGTTCTTTAAAATTCCTTAAATTGAATTTGAATCATGCATTAAACAGTATATGCTGAATTTGTGGAAACTGCATAGAGTAAGCTGATACATGATAAATTACATGAGATAAAACCCGATTAAGGTGAACATAAAGTACCCTTTAACAATCGAAGGGACAAAATAACCATTAATAGACTTAATTATTTTATATAGCATAAAACTTTTCGTCGGATATAGAAATTGCGTGCTACAACGGCGAACGGCGTTAAAAATCAATCAATTGAAGTTTTTGTTTATAGTGAAGATAACCTGCAACTTCTCCAAATATTGGACACCATTCCTATTCGATGCACGAGTGAAGAATTTTTATATTACCGCACAACTAGTGTTTTACTCCATAAGCCGAAGAAGCTGTTCCCAGGCCTACTTCTATGCAGTATTTCTATGTATGATATACGCGCTGCATATCCTCATGAGCTGCTATTTACATGATATTGGAAAGAATCAAACTGAAAGCACCTTTATTTACGTATGGAATATAACTGTCCTGTCTTTATCAGTGGTAATTTACTATTCGGTGGTATTTATAGCACATTGTACCTTGACCTGTCTTTCACAACTTTTTTCCTCACAACAACGATAGCCGCCTGTAAGCTATGCAATCCTAAATCAGGAAATATGGTTATAAACATATGTTATCTCGTTTTTTTTTTCGCTGATTTATCAATTTCGAGGTTTTTTTGGGAGATTGCTGAATGTTGTGGGGTTTCCCATTTCACTTCACAAAAACGTCGAGTGGCGACCTCTGGTTGTCTTTTTTTCAGCCTGTTACTTATGAAATCAGATGTTTTCTGATTGACATTAACTCCATATCTGTTTTTTTTTTCTTCGTTTCTTTAGGAAGCCTGGGAATAGCATAAAATTGCTGATCCATAAATATTTTTTCAACCCAACCTTAAACATTACTGCTGTATATATATGGACATATGAACAGTAACGTCAGGCAGATTGTTATGGATGTTGAGTTCAGGACAACACGTACGACGTGGAGCAGGATATGCCTGTCTTATTCTTAGCTGTTATCTGGAACATTTTTTTTTTCATGTCGCTGTTCTACAATTGTAGCATTAATTACTTTCAAGCTGTTGATATATCTCCTATTTTGTTTCTTTCTGCATCTTGAAGTGATATATTTGGACGATCCTATTCATACCCAACAAACAAAATGAGTGGTGCGAACATGTAACAAGGCAAAAAAAATAATCTAAATAAAGGGCTACGTCAAGCGCAGCATTATACGACCGCAGCATGCCGACCACGGAAATTTGAACAAGTGTAATATAAAGTGAATGTGGACACAGTAAGGAGCTCGACACAGTAAGAAGATTGACCCAGTAATTAGCTGGACACAACTAGAGCAATTCGAAACTGGTGTTGTTGGAAGGGCCCCGCAATTTGAACCCTGAAACTTTGGGGAAAAGTAAATTGAAATGACAGTGGATATAAATTCAGCTTTTTGTACTCATCAAAACAAATATATTAAAAAAAGTTTGGCAAAATAGGACTTAAAATAAAAAAGTTACAATTTTTGGCATTGGCCCTTTTCGACCCCTTTTATCTCGGAAATGATAAGAGCTACGTCAAATCTGTTGGCATACTACTGAAAGCTCTTACAAAAAGATGAATCCAATGAAAAAAATCCTATCAAAATCGGATAAAAAATAAAATATCTACAAACCCTTTAAAAGTACCGTTTTTGGCCCCTTTGACCCCTTTTTACTCCAAAATGGCTGCCAATAGCTAAAATCCATTGATATATCCTTTTTGTACTCATCAAAACAAATATATTTTAAAAACATTTTGTCAAAAATGGACTTAAAATGAAAAAGTTACAATTTTGGACGTTGGCCCCTTTCGGCCCCTTATATTTCGGAAACGGTAAAAGCTACGTCAAATCCGTTGGCATACTATTGAAAGATATTTTAGTAAGGAATCTAAAGCAAAAAACCGCATCAAAATCCGACAAAAAATAAACGCTCTATACACGAAAGTATGCAACTACCAAATTCAGACCATTTGGGCCTCTAGTTTTCAAACCGGTGAGGATAGATCTCCCATTTTCAATCCCAGGCTTTGTTTTATAGCAAGGATGATTGTGTTAAAATTCCATGGAAATAGGTCAACTGGAACAAAAGTTATTACACGGAAACATTAAAAAATACCATTTTCAACCCCTTTGGGCCCCTAGTTTCGAAACGGGTACATGTAGGACCCCCATTTTCAATCCCATACTCTATATTGTGGTAAGAATCATTGTGTAAAAATTTCATGGAAATCGGTCAATTGGAACAAAAGTTATTGAACGGAAACCAATGTCTACAGATGGACGACAACGACGACGATGACACACTCATAACATAATATGACCGCAAAAAATTTGCGGTCGTATAAAAACTAAAACCAAATATGAACAATATATAAAATGATATAACGTATTCATATTAGACTATTATCTTCATTTCATATGCTGGATACTTGTGAGTGTTCACAGCAGTTCAACCCGCAGAGCTACCCAGCGCGTTTTCAGGTGGCGGATAGACACATGATAGAGGAGACCCTCGTCCTGGAAGTTGTCAGATTATATTACGAACAGCCTGGACGCGGACCATAGTGAACAACGTGTTGGGAGAGTGCCACGCTCCTCGCACGTAAAAGAACCCTTCTACAGACTTCGAAAAATATGGAAATGATGAAAGTTGTGAAGTGGCCAACTTGAACACAAAGATGTACAACAAATTGATGAGGGTTACCACAGTTAAAAGGTAAAAACAAAACACCAAAAAAAATGTTAGTCTCTTTTACATTTTGATTGGTGTTTTGTGTTTTCTTTTTAAACTGTGGTAACCATTCTCCCATTTGTTGTACATATAATACGGAAAGCTTGACCGCGGACCATAGTGAGCAACGTGTTGGGAGAGTGCCACGCTCCTCGCACTTAAAATAACCCTTCTGAAGATTTCGAAAAAGAGAAGACTCTGTGCCGCTACAGAAGGCTGAATTCGCATCACCCTATTAACCCTTCATTTTTCCAGTGGCAGTCCAAAGCCGTAACCCAGATTTTCCACACCCAAATGCAGTTTCTGTATTTGTTTCCTTTCTTTTCTTCTTACTATCTTTCTTTCTTTTAATGATGTATTGTCGAACGCCTTCTCGTCTTGATGACGCACGAAATATTTGTCACTGAACGTTAAACAGCCAACAATTAATCAATCAATCACAGAGCTAGCAAGCGCGTCCTTAGGTGGCAGAAAAAGGAGACCCTCGTGTTGGGGGTTGTCAAGTTACCGTATAGTGGTTTTTTTTGGCGGGTGAAAATTTAGCGATTTTGAACAGAAAAGGTATGGGTATAAATTTACAGGTTTTTCTTTTTTTTTTTTTTTTTTTAAGGTAATTGCACGTTTAACGTTATATGAACTTCAAATTTTTTGCGGACTTATTTTTGGCGATTTTTAGTCGACCCGCCAAAATATAAAGCCAATACGGTATAATACGGAAAACCTGGCCGCGGACTAGCGTTGTTAATAAGGTGCTGAGATAGTGCCATGCTCCTCGCACATAAAAGAATCCTTCTATAGGCCTCGAAAAGGAGAAGGCTACGCTTGGCTATAGAATGCTAATTTTGCTGCACCTACCAACTCAAGTTTTCCAGTGGCAGTCAAAAGCCGTTATCCCGGTTTTCCCATTTAACCGCATTTCTGCATTTATTATCCCCCGCCGCAACGCGGAGCGGGGATATAGAAATGCCGGGCGTCCGTCATTCCGTCCGTCCGTCCGTCATTCCATCCGTCCGTCATTCCGTCCGTCCGTCCGGATGTTGTAAGCACTCTAGCGTATTAATTTTTAATCCGATCTTTTTCAAATTTATACTGAAGCTTAATATGGATGACCTTTTCCTCAAGTTCGAAAATGGCTGCCATGTCGAATTTATTGTAGGAGGTATTGCTCTTTAAGACTTAGAAAATCGGAAAAATATCAGTGTTAGCGCTCTAGGGTTTTCATTTTTAATCAGATCTTTTTCAAATTTATACTGAAGGTTAATATAGATGACCTCTTCCTCAAGTTCAAAAATGGCTGCCATGTCGAATTTATTGCAGGAGTTATTTCCCCTAAAGACTTAGAAAATCGGAAAAATATAAGTGTTGGCGTTCTAGGGTTTTCATTTTTTATCAGATCTTTTTCAAATTTATACAGAAGGTTAGTATAGATGACCTCTTCCTCAAGTTCGAAAATGGCTGCCATGTCGAATTTATTGTAGGAGTTATTGCCCATTAAGACTTAGAAAATCGGAAAAATATCAGTGTTAGCGCTCTAGCGTTTTCATTTTTAATCCGATCTTTTTCAAATTCATATATAAGCTTAATATAGATGACCTCTTCCTTAAGTTCGAAAATGGCTGCCATGCCGAATTTATTGTAGGAGTTATTGCCCCTTAGGACTTAGAAAATCGGGAAAGAATATCAGTGTTAGCGCTCTAGCGTTTTCATTTTTAATCGGATCTTTTTCAAATTCATACTGAAGATTAATATAGATGACCTCTTCCTCAAGTTTGAAAATGGCTGCCATTTCAAATTTATTGCAGGAGTTATTGCCCTTTAAGACTTACAAAATCGAAAAAATATCAGTGTTATAGCGCTCTAGTGTTTTCATTTTGAATCCAATCTTTTTCAAATATATACTGAAGCTTAATAGTGGTGACCTTTTCCTTAAGTTTGATAATGGTTGCCATGTCAAATTTTTTGTAGGAGTTATTGCCCTGTAAGAAGTGGAAAATCAGAAAAATGTCATTGTAAGTGCTCTAGCGCTATTAAAAGGTTGTTTAATAATGTGATAATGCTCCAGTCAGGAATTGAATTTTATGTTTCCTACATTAATGTTCGTACCATAAAAAAGAGAAACTTAGGGGAATTAATATGCAGGAATTATTTGGTAGATGTTTGCAACAGTTCGTTGTTGTGGTTGGGGCATTGAAATGGTATCGAGGATGCAGTGCTTCATCTTTGCATCTTATGCGGCGGGAGATATGGAACACTGTTCTTGTTTTCCTTTCTTTTCTTCTTACTTTCTTTCTTTTAGTGAAGTATTGTTGAACGTATTCTCGTACTGAGAAAGCATGAAATATTTGCCGATGGACGTTATAAAACAGCTACAATCAATCGGTCAATCATTTTATATGTCTTCTGCATCTAAGGACTGATGAAAAGATACAATGTCAGAATTGTGAGGCTCCGAAAGGATACCCCCCTAGGTCACTTTTAAAAACAATCATAGTTCTGATGTTGCTTTTAAAGAGGTCTTAAGTCATTCGACTTTTTAAAAGAACGGAGGTAGCAAGTCGTTTTTATTGGCTTTACACAGGACGAAAGTCGCCTCCTGGAAGGCCTCAAGTCGCAGGTCGGATTTGACCCTTCTGGAGCATCAGTTGTCAAAAACAATTTTGTTGCTATGGAAAGCATGTAATTGCTAAGGACTACCCAATTTTAATTGGGACTTCAGAAATATTCTTATCTCATCTTTTATTTCAAAAATATAAAAAAAAAAGTATTGAGTCAGAAAGCTATTGATATGATTATATTACGTAAAACATACTACGTTGCTAGGGAATAAATCGGTTGCTATGGCAAATTTTCATATATTATGAACACCATCTACTTTATTAAATAATATGGAACAAATGTAGACACCTATATGGACTGCTGCACATACTTTTTCAAACAAAACAAGGAAGTATATTATTAACTTGATATTTTCAATGATTTTCATATATTTGTCAATGTCTTCTTTTAATGGTTGCTAGGCAACCAGAATAAAGAGTTATAAGGAAAATCGTACCGTTTTCCATCAATTTGGATTAATGGGGTATGATATATAAGGATGTTGTTTGATTTGGAGATACCTTGTCCTTTGTAAAGGAGCTCCCATAGATGCTTCCTGTACAGTTTGGTTTCATGTGGCCAACCAGTTTCAGAGAAGATTTTGGAAACTCAGCCAATCAAAATAAAGAATTCCCCATGTCAGCCATGTTTGTTGTCTAATCAGGACAACATGAGCAAACTTTAAAAAAGGACCTCCCATAGATTCTTCCTGTTAAGTTTGGTTCCATTCGGCCAAGTGGTTTCAGAGGAGAAGATTTTTCAAAACTCAGCCAATCAGAATTAAGAATTGCCCATAGTGGCCAGGTTTGTTGTCCGATCGGGACGAAATGAACAAACTTTTTAAAGGACCTCCATTAGATGCTTCCTGCCAAGTTTGGTTCAATTTGGCCTAGTGGTTTCAGAGACGAAGATTAAAATGTGAAAAGTTTACGACGGACGACGACGACGGACGCCGAACGCCAAGTGGTAGCAATAGCTCACTTCAGCTATTATAGCTCACATAACATACCATCTTCCCCAGCTTATGGTGTGTATGTGTCTCAGATGATACGCTATGCCAGGGCTTGTTCTGACTATGTAGATTTCAAGAACAGGGGTATACTTTGAACCAATAAATTGCTCAAACAAGGCTATGAGGAAGAACGACTGAAATCTTCACTTCGCAAGTTTTATGGCCGTCATAATGAGCTGGTCGACCGTTATAACAAATCCGTTTCACAGCTTGCGACAGATATATTTCAATCGTCCTAGATCATGAGTTTTTCCTATTATGTTTATTACCGATTGTGACTTTTCCCTATTGTGACCTTCCACCGAATTGACATTTGGGTTGCATGACGGGTGATGCTAGCATAGCAGGAGATGCTTACCCTGTCGACGCACTTGGTCTCGCTCCTTCTGGAGTTCATGCAATCCAAACTTTTTTGTTTTCTTGTGCTGTCATTCCTCTGGATTTATGACTACTTTGTTAACCCTTGGGTATACTACACTTTATATTCAGGTGAGCTAAAAATATTAGCCGTCGCTATTTAACCCGACCTGGCTAAACGATTAAATCGAAGCCGAAAACCTGTTTGCACCTGTCCATGTTGAGTAGTGACTGACTAACGCAAGAAATATTAAATAAAAAAGATACAAAATATTTTTAAAGAACTGTTTTTAATTTAGAATTTAGATATTATTTTGGCTTAAATGTATAATTCATTTTTTGGCCCAAACGTATATCTATTTTGGCCCAAACGTAAAACGCCGATAAGATCAGAGCAAAGCACTGATGATGAGGGAAGAGTTAAAAGTCCTACATAACCATGAGGTTCTCTGTCGGACTAGCAAAGCACTAATAAAACAAAATGTACTGTGAGCTACTGCTCACTAATGTATACCCCCGCTACCCTGTGGACGGAGGACACAATTTTTTGTATTATGTGCATTATATTGAAAAGAACATGTTCTGCAAACTGGAACTGGATAATCAACAGATTTAAAAATATGTCACACGGTAAAATGGAAAATATCATGTATTCGGCAAACAGGAAGTAGATAACCAACAGGTCTGAAAATGTGTCACATGGTACAATGCATTAACCTTAAGCTTACTACCAAATATTAACAACCTGTGATTTGTAGTTTTTGTATAATTTTGTATAAGCACATAACATTGAAAAGACAAAAATGTCCGTCAAACAGGAAGTAGATATTCGACAGACCTGGAAATGTGTCACACGGTACAGTCCACCTAGCTAAAGCTCCATACCAAATTTCAAGAAGCTCTGATTTGTAGTTCCCAAGAAAAGTTGTACGAAAAACTTTGTTATGGACGGAAGGACGGACGGACGTAAACCAGTATACCCCCCACTCCTTCGGAGCGGGGGTATAATAAATACCACATTAAAAGTCATATAAATTATACAGAGGTTAGGTTTATTCTCCGAATGACTACTGGACTAAAATAACATCTAATTAGACAAGGGGATTAAGAGGCCTTTTTAAAGGAGTTCAATTATCTATAACCTGTAATTTTTACCTGTAGTGTCATAAGGATATGATAAAAAGTCATCTGCATGTGTATATCTTTATATACAACCTATTTATCTATTTCAGTTTTATATAGTGGTATAATATAATGTTACATCCAATAATATTCCTTTTAAGTATCAATCTTTAACTACCATATAGGGAAGAACATATCTAGATTCTCATTAAAAATATTCAAATTCAAGCTCAATTTTATCTTAAACCAGACCCTGCATCGAAAATTAAAGACACAGTATTGTAGCATGAAACTGTTTTATACCTACCGATAAATCTGTAGGGGCTATTTGAAAAAAAAGAAACAAGTTATAGGCCTTTAATATAGCTTCCTCAAAAATTTGCAAATCTGACTAGTGTGCTACCTTTACATATACATTATTTTCCATTCTAATATGACGTCCTTTAAACGCTTTGAGTCCAAACCCGTGGTAAAAATAATATATACATACACCCATTGTAATCTTTGACGTCATCGACGTTTTAAAGCTATATTTAACCGAGTTTTTCATATTAGAATCGAAATAATTCATGGTAGCCCTATAGTTATATTATTTTTACCACGGGTAGGCCCTTTAAATAATATAACTATAGGGCTACCATGAATTATTTCTTAATTAAAATTGAATATAACTTCTCCACGTGTCACTTAATAAAGTTGATCAAAATATAAGTTTTTGCAATTATTCGAACACTGAAGATAAATGCCTTTTCTACCTTAAATGTAGTATGTGTACTAATAGTTGTATGCAATGAACAGAGAATGGAAACGGGAAAAAGAAAGAGATCACTGAGCACTATATTTTACAGATAAAATCACCTCAAATGAGTTTTTTCGGCTCAAATGTCAGATTGTTTCAGCTCAAATGAAGTATCAATCGGCTCAAATGTCATGCATCACTCAGTTTTGGTCTTAATTAATCTATTGTTGATAAGAATAACTTCTGCAATTAATTACATGTAAAGATAAATTTAAAATGACTTGAAAAAAAAAATCAAACAAACAAAATAATTAACTATTATATTTTTTTAAGAATTTTATCCTGTCCGTCTGTCCGTCCGTCCGTTAACTTTTTACATTTCAATCTTCTCCTCTGAAAACACTGGGGCAATTTGAACCATACTTGGCAGGGATGGTCCTTTGGTGGTCCCCTTTCAGAATTGTATCCGATGACCCCACCCCCCAACCAAGATAGCCGCCATGGCTAAAAATAGAAAATTCGGCCAAAAAAATCGTCAAAAATCTTCTCCTCTGAAACTGCTTGGCCAATGAGGAACTGCAGTCGGTTATCTCCCTTCACCAATGTACCAAAGGGAGGCAACTGAGATTGTCTCCCTTATATCCTAAAGGCTAAAGGGAGGCTATTTATTATCTCCCTTACCTACACTGGTGAAGGGAGATAACTGACTACAGTTCCTCATTGGAACCAAACTTTGATGGAATGGTCCTAAGGTGGTCACCTTTCAGAATTATATCCGTTGGACCCGAGGTCCATCCAAGATGGCCGCCATCAGCGGACATAGATTTAACATATGACACTATGGGAAAAACAATGAAAAATCTTCTTGTCTGAAACTACTTGGCCAATTGGGACCAAACTTAAATGGAATGGTCCTTGGATAGTCCCTTTTCAGAATTGTATTTGTTGGACCCCAGGTCCATCCAAGATAGCCGCCATCAGCGGACATAGTTTTTACATCGGACCCTTTGGAAAAAACAGTGAAACATCTTCTTGTCTGAAACTACTTAGTGAAAACAATATATTTCATTGGTTAGTTATACTTAGGATAAAGTGCTACATTAAATTCAGCAGAGTTCATAATGAAACTTTTC